>PVKN010009189.1:0-24047 GCA_004027915.1 Capromys pilorides
AGAGGTGAGCTCCTGGTAGGCTTGACCCTCCTGCAGGGTCAAAGTCAGAGAAGAGTTCCCAGGAGAAGCAGCATCAGAAATCTGCACTGGAACCGTTTTCGTAACAGTCCTTCTAGGAGGGGAAGCGGGACCAGGCAGTCACGACCTTCTCGTCCTTGCCCGGACCTTGATGTCTGTCTCCTCGCCCTTTCTTTCTAGGCTCTTGCACAACCCCCAGATCTTCCTTAAAGGCATCCGTAGTCACAGCCGTGTATGCTGCACTTCTTTACCTCAGCAAGGGAACAGGAAGGTCAGAGCGCTGTCTCCTAGGAATCCAGCACGGAGAACAGTAAGTCCCTGATGGTTTCCTGTGTTTGGTGATCTAGCAGCAGCTTACTCTTCACCTAAGTTAAAAAAAAAAAATTACCATAATAAGCCCAGCACTCAGGAGGCTGAGACAGGAGAATTGCCGTAAGTTCAAGGCCAACCTGGGCTACATAGCAAGGTTTTCTTAAAAAAAAAAATTGCTGTAATATATGATACACATGTGCAACTTCAGGTTGCCTAGAGAGTGGTTTCTTTAATCATAAACTAGAGCCTAAGTGCAGCGGGAGCCCAGCCTTGTAGGCAGAGGCTCTGATTCTGATCCAGAAGGTTCTCGGGGTTTATTGTGTACTTTTGGGGCTGGGGGGCCACTAGGCCCGGCCCTGCTACCAGCACCGAGTAAACTTTGTTCTCTCTGTTGGGCTTAAGCCCTGACACGGTGCTGTTTGTTATTTGTTCTCCTACGGGCAGAGGTGAGAGGTTAGTTCTAACAAAAGGAGAAGGAACTAATCTGATCTTAGGCACCTTATATAAGGAACTAGATGAAAAATTTGGCAGGTTGGGGATAGAGCTCCCTGGCGCAGTGCCTGCCTGGCAAGCGTGAGATTGTTTGATTTCCAAGATTAAGCGAAAGTTGGACCTCCTGTGGCTGGCCCAGAAGGAAAGTTTGGGTTTTTTGTTTTGCTTTGTTGAGATAGTCTCCCTATGTAGTTCAGGATGGCCTGGACACACTGGGTAGCCCTGGCTGGCCTCAAATGTACAGCGATCCTCCTGCCTCAACCTCCCAAGTGCTGGGATGAGGGGCACATGGCTCGGAAAACCCGGTTTTGTACTTTGGAGCTAGGGATAAGAAATGCTTGTCAGCATCTTGTCTTCTTTTAATCTGTTGGACCAGCTGGGAGCCATCGAGCTGGAGTCCCACTGCACTGGGGCTGGCCTATGTGTGACCTCCCACCGGCACCAGCACTTTCCCCACCCTGCCCCCGTCCTGTCCTTTCCTTCCCCTTGGAGCAGGCTGGGAAGGATCCAGAGTCCATTCCAGCAGTGATTTCCCTTTGTGTGACATTCTAATGTGCACAGCTGACTTTAGGCAACTGCGCTTGCCTGACGGATTCCCCCAGCCCACAAGCACTTTGAATATTCGAGTGTCAGAGCTGCCGGCACAGGAGGAAGAGGGAACCTGCAGTGAGCGAGGTAACAAGATTTTCAAGAGCACATCATGGCCCCAAGATTCCGCTTGGAGTCCTGGAGGGACTTCCCTGGGATCCAGAACCAGCTTTGTCCCAAGCAGCCCAATTTTCTCCATCTTTGGGGCCTCCTGCAACCCGGGAGGAGGTGGTGTCCGCTACTTCAGACCCTGATCCAGGCCATGTGTGAAGCTGCAGGTCGGGACAGCATTTCTTGCCTCATTTGAGGAAATGTACATTTTGGGGGTCACAGCTGGGATGTTCTCGTTTAAGTCATTACTGGTATGAGTGGTGGGAAAGAAGCAGTCTCCTGAGTTTTCAAACGTGAGCAATAATTATTATTCTGATTATTCTCTCTCTCTCTCTCTCTCTCTCTCTCTCTCTCTCTCGATACTCCTGGGACTTGAACCAGGGTCTGAGCTACATCCCCCTTTTTTTCTTTTTGGTTTGTTTTACACAAGGTCTCCCTGTATCACTAAATTGCCCAACTTTTAATCCTCTTGCCTCAGCCTCTCAGAGTTCTGGGATTACAGGTGCACTGCCGTGTACCCTACTACCTTTATCTGATTATCTTACCAGGACTGGGACCTCCTGAAGACCCTGCCCCACTGTCCTCTCTCAGGCCCTAGCCAGGTTCTGGGACCTGTGTTGTCCTTCTCCTGGTGCTGAGATTAGGGTGCTTGTTGAAGAGGACTCCCCTATAGTTCCACCTTTTGCCTCCTACACACTCCCAGAATGCTCCTCGGCCTTCCCTCCATCTCACTGAGCTCCTCGCATGTTGCGTGTGAGTTCATGGCTGCCTCTGTGCTCGCCTGTGGCTCGCTGTCCCTGCCTGGTGGATCCTGTGCTTCTCTCAGTGGCCTGGCTGGGAACCTGAAGTTGGCTCCTCCTATGGACCAGAGCCACATGACTGCAGGCACTTGGGGCTCCTGGGTCCTGGCTCAGTGGGAACTAAAGTTTGTGAAACGTGTTTTCCTCTGCTGCCTGCTGCACAGGGCAAATTCTTGGTGAATCACCACCCACATGTGCATGCAGCTGGCACGGGGTCCATCGGAACTCCTGATAGAATGCTGACATTTCCTGGGTCCAGGGCTTAAAAAAATATAAGAAGACCAAACCAAAAAACGAGTAAGGAGGAACATTCCAGGGGGAATTAGTGCCAATGTCTTTTGCTGTAATAATTTTGTAAAATATCTATCATATTTTTACTATACCTTGTACACATAGAAAATGAGATTAGTATTAAAGAAATTAGGAAGGAGCTGGGCATGGTGGGGTGCATTTGTAATCCCAGCACTAGGGAGGCTGAGGCAAGAGGGTCACCTCAAGTTGGAGGCCAGCCTGGGCTACATAGTGACACCCTGTCTCAGAAGAAAAAGGAAAAAGGCATAGCACCGATTGTTACAGAAGGGTAGAATCCATGGACAGTCCTGTGTTTATTCTCTCTTTCTGTATGCATTTGAAGTTTTCCACAGTAAACATTAGAAACTGGTTATTATGGAGATGCCACTATGCTAGTCACAATCATATCACCTTTTTTATTCTTCAACCCCCAAGTACTCAATGGAACGGAGTCTTGTTAAATTGCCCAGGCTAGGCTGCACTGAGAAGCTCCTGGAGCGCTGGGACCACAGTCATGCACCACTGTACCCACCTTAGTTCAGGTCTTCTGGGCCACATGGTCTCAGATATTGAAATGTGGAAGTCGCATGTAAGGAAACAGACATATAAACATGGCTGCGTTCCAGGACAGGTTATTTGTGGATAGTGAAATTTGAATTCTATGGACTTAAAAAAAACTGTTTAAAATGTAAAAATCCAACCAGTTTTGTGTGGTGCCCACGCCTATAATCCTAGCCCTCTGGGAGACTTAGGAGGATTGCAAGTTCGAATTCTACCTGGATGCGTTAGCAAAACCCTGTACAGAGGAAGGTAAACAAAGGCTTACCGGCCTTCTGAAGACAAGCAGCAGGCAGGATTTGGCGTGCAGGCTTAGGTTGTTGGCCTTTGACTTAAAAGAGCTCGTTCTTTTCAGGTCAAGTTGGAGTCTCAGGTCATTCTGTTAGGTACACTGCTCAGGTAGAAATCAGCTGTGGTGCGGGCCGGCAGCCCTGTTTTTAGCCAGGGTCTACTCTGAATCTAGGTTTATCTACTGTCTGGGTGGGCCTACCCCTGACCTACTCGTGTCTCTGGTGGGCAGCTAGTCTGGATCACTGTAGGAGTCCTCTCTTCCCAATTCTCTCTTTTTTTTTTTTTTAAGAAAAATACAACCCAAATTCTTTTTTTTTTTGTCCCCACCCCCCAATTTTTTTAAGGGGAGATTATTTATTTTATTTCAGGGAAGGGTCTACAGGGTGTTCAGGATCTCACTACTAGATGGGACTCTAGTGATCTGCCTGTTTACGGCCTCCCAAGAGCTGGGATTACAGGCCCACGCCACCGTACCCAGTCTCAGTTGTCATCTCAAAGTGCCCCAGGGGAGGGGCCAGCAAGGAAGGC
Organism: Capromys pilorides; assembly: GCA_004027915.1. Classification (NCBI taxonomy): domain Eukaryota; kingdom Metazoa; phylum Chordata; class Mammalia; order Rodentia; family Capromyidae; genus Capromys; species Capromys pilorides. Next base: position 3,990 of record PVKN010009189.1, read on the forward strand.
AGCCCTGGGATGGAACCCAGGCCCCTGTGTTTTAATCCCCCGAGCTATTTGGCTGGCCCTATTTTTTAATTTTTTATTCTTATTTTGCTGTTTTTGGTGCTGCGAACCGATCCAGGGCTTCCAGCTTGCTAGGCAAACATTCTACTGCTGAGCCAAATCCTTAGCACACATCCCCCCTTTTTAAATCTTTTATTTATTTATTTAGGTGGTACAGGGTCTTGATAGGCAGCTGGAGTTCTTGGTGATCCTCCTGTCTCAGCCTCTCCAGTGCTGGAATTACAGGTGTACACCACCACGCAGGGTTTCGGTGGCCAGCTTGGCACTGGGCCAGCACAGCATGCGGTACTGGGGATCAAATCTAGGACCTTGAGCCTACCAGGCAGATGCTTAGACCACCGAGTTATCTCCCTGGCCCCCTAAATTCTTTTCAAAGCTCTCACCTTCGTTCTTCTGCAGCAGCGCACCTGCCAGAGTTCCTTCGACCTCCCGTTTCTGTTTTGTCTTTCTTTCTCTCTCTGTCTGTCTCTGTCTCTGTCTCTGTCTCTGTCTCTGTCTCTGTCTCTGTCTCTGTCTCTGTCTGTCTGTCTGTCTGTCTGTCTGTCTGTCTGTCTCTGGTTTTTGCAGCCAGGGTCCGGCCCCCTTATTTTGCCTCTTCACACACCCTGCTTTCTCTTCTCCCTCCAGCAGGGGAACACTCTTGCAAGCATGGTTTCCCACTTGGAGCTGAGGACGCTGTTCTGCTCGGCCGATGCCGTGTGCTTCGATGTGGACAGCACAGTGATCCGCGAGGAGGGCATCGATGAGCTGGCCAAGTTCTGCGGTGTGGAAGACGCTGTGTCAGAAATGTAGGGTGGGAGGAGGCCGTGTGTTGGGCACAGGCAGGCGCAGGCTCTTGCTTCTCCCTCCTCGCCAGCTTCTCTGTGCCTCCAACGCAGTCCCACGCAGTAACACCTGAGACAAGTGGCAGGCACAGTAGTCCCCACAGGCAGACCGGTGGGGTGAGGTGTGGGGGGCTTTAGCTTGGTCAGGAAAAGGAAGGCAGTTCTGAGGACCTGGGATTGTGCAATCTCTGCAGGTCCCCAGAAGGCCACGTTGGGGTCAGAGTCCCTCCCTCCCTCCTTTTTTTAACACAGGGTTTCACTAAGTAGCCCAGGCTGGCCTTGAACTCTGGCAATCCTCTTGCCTCAGCCTCCTGAGCATGGGATCACAAGCGTGCATCTCTGCACCTGGCAAGATCCTCTCTCGATGACGCCTCTCTGTGCTGCCACCTGTCACCAGGGCACAGGCTGCCAAGGCGCGCTAGATGCCAGAGGGGCTGGCCTTTGGGCTCCTTATTGGCTTAGGAGAGCTCCTAGCCTCCAAGGGGGGCGGCCCCATGGCTTCCTGCGGTTATTGAAGCCCTGGGCCTTGCTTCCTGAGCCGCATAGCTCCTTGCTGTGGCGGGCTCTGGGACCAGGCTACTCAGCCACTGACTGGTTCTGCCCTAGAACGCGGCGTGCCATGGGTGGGGCGGTGCCCTTCCAAGTGGCACTGGCAGAGCGCCTGGCACTGATCCGGCCATCCAGGGAGCAGGTGCAGAGACTGCTGGCTGAGCACCCGCCGCACCTGACCCCGGGGGTGAGGTAAGGCAGCCAGGCTCCCCGTCCTGGTGTCCTGGGGTGTGCCACACTGGCCACCCTGCCATGTGGTCCCCTCAGCTGGCACTGGTCCTGCCCCGTTAGCCCTCCTTTCTCCTGGGAGGCCTTGAGCTTTCCTGGGTTTCTTTATTTGAATTTAATTTGATTTCAATTTTGAAACCGTTTCACTAGGTTGTCCAGGCTAATCTGGAACTTGTGATCTTCTTGCCTCAGCCTCCTAGAGTTCTAGAATAACAGCAGAGCACCCTGCCGTCCTATGTATCTTCAACTCATATTTTTCTGAGTTTGTGGCAGAAGAAAATTGTGTAATAAGCAGAAAAGCACTGCCCACTCATTTCTTCTTTTTTTAGTACCAGAAACCAAACTCAGAGCCTTGCACATTCCAGGCAGGGGCTGTACCACTGAGCTATCTCCCCGGCCCTTTACCCATTCATGTTTTGAGTGTGTTTAAGAAAACGTATAAAACATGAATTAGCCACATTAGTATCTTGTCTGATACAGCTCATGAATGTGCACAGGAGAAGAAATATGTTTTAGTTCTTCCTGAAGTTTATACTAATCGAACTCGGGTGTTTTGTGTTTCCCGTTGCAGGGAGCTGATAAGTCGCCTGCAGGAGCGTGGGGTTCAGGTTTTCCTCATCTCTGGTGGCTTTAGGAGTATTGTAGAGCACGTTGCCTCAAAGCTCAATATTCCAGCAGCCAACGTGTTTGCCAACAGGCTGAAATTCTACTTTAACGGTAAGACCAGATGGGACCGTGTCCCTTTCCTGTCAGACCTGTCACCCGTTGAGCTGGGTGTTTCTGTTAAGGTCAATATCAGATCATTAGACCAAGGGGTTCTGTGGCTTGGAAGCTTTTTTTTTTTTTTTTTAATTATTTATTTATTTATTTATTTGTTTGCTTGTTGTGTTTGTTTGTTTCTTTATTTATTCATTTTGTGGCTGGCTCAGCCTGCCCTGGTGGTGACGCTGGCGCAGCATGTGGTGCCGGGGATCGAACTGCAGTCCCCGCAGTTGCCTGAGCCCTCCTAAGCAGGCGCTTTAGACCACTGAACCATCTCGCCGGCCCTTGGAAGCTTTTGCTGTACAACATCTTGCCTAGCTTTAGCGTCCACATCATCACCTATCTGTACATAATGAATACATTTAAGCCAGGCATGGTGGTGTGCATGCCTGTCATCCCTAGCACCCAGGAGGCTGAGGCAGGAGAATCGCTGGGAACTGGAGGCCAGAATAGGCTACATGGTGAGACCCTGTCTCAGAAAACAAACAGAAAATTGAAAATAAGTTGAAATGTGCTTTGAGGTGAAATGATACATGAACACAGTGCATTTAGTCTAGTTTCCAGTTTTCGGGTGTGTTGCTGCCTGAGCAAGGTTTCAAATCACTGCACAGGGGCTTAGAGGACACCGCTGACTGATCCTGCAGTGTCACGAGCCCACTGGGCCCCTGGCCAGAGGAGTCTGTAGTAGGAAGCAGGGTCACTTAGCTGGGTAGGAGGGGGCCTGGGCTCGCAGACTCCCTGGGGTGCCACTGGGAGCCTGCTTACTCGGTGGCAGTTATGCATGGGTGTCGTGCAGGCATCCAGCTGGCCGCCTTGGCAACCTGGTGCGCATGGTGACACTGTTCTCGCTGCTCCTTCCAGGTGAATATGCAGGTTTTGATGAGACACAGCCAACCGCAGAATCTGGTGGGAAAGGAAAAGTAATAAAATTTTTAAAGGAAAAATTTCATTTTAAGAACATAGTCATGGTTGGAGATGGTGCTACAGACATGGAAGCCTGCCCGCCCGCAGTACGTATCAAGGGGACGCCTTCTCTTCTGGCCAGAATTTTGTTTAAGCAGCTGACTTAGAACCATGTGAGGTTGACAGCAGGAGTTAAACAAAAATAGCTGAGATTATTATAAAATAAAGTAAAAGCACAAAACAGCTAAGACAGTCTCCTTATGTAAACTGACTTTTTTAAAACCTAAAATTGATTGATTGATTGATTTGTTTATTTATTTATCTGAGAGAGGGTCTTGCTATGTAGTTCAGGCTGGCCTTGAGCTCACTTTGCAGCCTGGGCAAGCCTCTGAACTTGCAATGATCCTCCTGCCTCAGCCTCTCAAGTGCTGGGATCATAGCTGTGCATACCACCACACTTGACTAAACCTAAGAAAATTTATGGATAAGGAACTACTACTACTATTGTTATTGTTATTATTATTATTATTTTTGGAGAACTGGAGATCAAACTCAGGACCTCGCACTTGCCAGGCAGGCGCTTATGCCCCTGAGCTATCTCCTGGCTATTGTTGTTATTTTTACTTATTTATTTATTTGTTTGTTTGTTTATTTATTTGAGACAGGGTCTTGTTATGCAGTTCAGGCTGGCCTTTAGCTCACTCTGTAGCCCAAGCTGGTCTCAAACTCACAATAATCTTCCTGCCTCAGCCTCCCAAGTATTGAAAAACTACTGCTATGAAAACTTTTATTGTTGGGTGTGGTAGCACAGTCTTAAAATCCTAGCATTCGGAGGCTGAGGCAGGAAGATCATGAAGAGTTTAAGATCACCTGAAGTAGATAGCGAGATCCTGTCTCAAAAAAGAGACTTTTATTGGCCATTTGTCCTGTGGCCCAGGCTGGTCTCAAACTTAGGAGCTCTCCTGTCTCAGCCTCCTAGAGTACTGGAATGACAGCCCTGTGCCACAGTGACAGGCAAAGAAACAGCTCTATAAACAGAACATCATCTGTAGGTGGGGTGACACCTGCCTGTCATCCCAGCACTTAGGAGCCTGAGGCAGGAGGATTGCCGTGAGTGGGATGCCAGCCTGAGCTACATGGGGAGACCCCGTCTCAAAAAAAAAAAATAAAAATAAAAATAAAAATGATAATTGACTAAAGGTGAGATCATTTAGTAGAATTAATGAAATAATGATGATGTAACTGGAAATTTTAACCATGAAAGTAGGGACACTGATATTGTCCTCTCTTGCTCTGAACAGGCTAGCCACGGGCTCTGAGCTGGAGGGGTGTGGGTCCCTGGTGTCCCTGTCTGTCACTTGTAGGCCTAGCAGGGCTGCCCCTGGGTAGCAGGGCTGTCTTTGAAGTTAACCTGGCCCGCATATGTTCTGTGTTCTAATTTTGAACACAAAACTTTTAATGTGATGCAATTTGATCTTAGCATCTGTGGAAGTGTATTTAATTAATTAATTAATTAATTTATTTATTTATTTATGGCTCAGCCTGCCCTGGGGGTGGGGCTGGCACAGTATGTGGTGCTGGGGATTGAACTGCGGTTGCCTAAGCTTGCCTAAGCAGGCACTTAGACCGCTGAACCACTTCACCGGCCCTGTGGAGGTTTTAAGAGGGCCAGGACACACGTTCGCTTTTCCCCAAGCTCCCATGTTGGGTACCATAGGGACAGGCTCATCTTTAGGCCTAGGTGTGGTGGCTCATGCCTGTAATCCCAGTACCAGGGAGGCTGAACTGGAGAATCATTACAAGTTGAGACCAGCCTGGGCTGCAAAGTGAGCTCAAGGCCAGCCTGAACTACACAGCAGAGATGCTGTCTTGGAAAGACCAAGAAAACCCCAAAAACAAGAAACAGAAATTGCCCTGACATACTGCTGCGTTAATTACAGAAAAAATTGCCCCCTCCTTTTTTCCTTTCCAGGATGTCTTCATTGGCTTTGGAGGAAACGTGATCAGGCAGCAGGTGAAGGAAGCTGCCAAGTGGTACATCACTGACTTTGTGGAGCTCTTGGGAGCGCTGGAAGAGTAGCGTGCATTCCTGTGCGCCCTGTAACGACTTCAGTCAGCTTGTAGAAGTTACATAGAAGTGATACTGCTGGCTCGCGTTGCCAAGGAAGATTGGCTACATAAAATTGATTCTCTGTATACCGACATGATAGGTCTCCTCGGAGATGGTGGGTTTTTAAAAAACATAGTTCAGTATTTTATTATGACTGTTAATTACCTGGGGAATTTCATCATCTGAATTCTTACTTTTAACCTTAGCTGTATTCTACTTGAAATCTTTTAAAGGTGTATAATAAACTAAAATTTCACTCTTGGACAGTTGAGTTCTGTGGCCTTCAGGGGACACTGGCGACCCTTGATATAGAAAGACAAGTTTAGCTGCATGGTCTGTGGGATTTGGATTCTGCCTTTCGTGCAGGGAACCATCAGGGGAGGGAGGAGCTGAGATTTCTCTGCATGTTTCTGGGCGTGGTGTCCCTGTCCTCCCAGCCACCCTTGATGAATCACCACCTGTCCCTGAGGTCCAAGATCCACAGTCGCTCAAGGACACAAGGGGCTGGGGACAAGGAGGTGGTGCTGGTGCCCAGCTCCAGCTCCCGTGGGGCCTCTGTCTGCTGCAGAGCTCCCCCGGCTCCAGGTAGCTCCTGAGGCTGGGTCCCTTCCTCTGAGCCCAGGACTGCAGGTGTGTGCCTGTCAGCTCAAGTCCAGTTTTTATCACTACACATCTGCGGTGCTGAGGACTCCATGCCCTGAGATCCTCCCCGCCCCATAGCAGCTTAACTCCTCTCTTCTCCCATCCCTGCCCTGTCCTCTCTGCAGCCTTGAGTCCCCTTCCATATAAGGAAGTTCAGGACTTTTTGAGGCAAGGTTCCACTTCGTAGTGCAGGTTGGCCTTGAACTCATAGGGATCTTCCTGCTCAGCCTTTTCAGTTTTTAAATATCCATTTCACTCTCAGTGACAGCTCTGGGGCAGAAATTCTTTTTTTTTTTTTTGCTTTTATAAAAGAGAACGATAGAGCCTTAAAAATACTGGTCTTGGTGAGGGGGAACAGGGAGAAAAAAAATACTGGTGTTTCCAGGAGTGGTGATGAACGCACTCAAGAGGCAGGAGGATCACTGCAGAGTTCAAGGTCAGTCTGAACTGCATAGTGAGACTGTCTCAAAAAAAGAGAAGTTTTGGTCTGAAAAACAGAATATTTAAAAATCGTTAAGTAGATTTCCTAATCACAAAGGCCAGCTCTTTAACAAATTAAGAACTCTCAACAGCACATTTAAATCCCGAGCATATACAGGTGAATATTATAGACGACTTGGAAACACAGACCTGCAAAGCTGTTCCTTTTTCTTGTGAGCAGTAAGAAGAAAGGAATGACAGTAAGAGCTATGAAAGTATTTTATTATTATCTCCTCTCCCTGGTGCAAAAAGGGGAGGGAAAAGACCGAGGTTGGTGAGAGTGATGCGGGCATACGGGTGGATGATTTAGGATAAAAGGCCAGATCGCTGCTTTGGTTTGGGTTTGGTGGTCATGAGGGATCAAACCCAGTTGCTCTAAATTATTTGAAAAATTTATCATTTAATCAAACAGTCCAATCATTAGGTAAGTAAATCACATGCGTCCAATTTCCTTCAAAATTGGTTTCTGAGCTCACCCATAATCCCAGCACCCGGCAGGCTGAGGCAGGTGGCTCGGAAGCTCAGCCTGGGCAGCTCAGCCACTTGGTGAGACTCAAAATCAAAAGGGAGATGAAGATCAGATGGGCTGGGGAAAAATTCAGTGTTTGTCGGAGATGCAAAATAAGGTTGGCGACCACTGAATCACACACAAGCAGCCGTTTCACAATTGTGAATACCTCGGGGGCAGCCACCTCCTTGGCACTGTGGGGTGTTCGGGACAGCACCACCCGGGCAGGACCAGGCCGGGGGCTGCAGGACTGTGGGTGCCCAGTGCCCACCGGCAGGGCTGAGCTGGGAGTGCACACTGGGGACTCCGACGTGCAGGGGATCACAGTGCAGGGAGGTGCAGCTGGAACCAGCTTTCTTGCTTCTTTCTTCCTTTTCCTGTCTTTCACCTTCTCCTCCCCAATCCTTTCTTTCCTCCCTCTCTCCCTCTCTCCCAGGGCCTCCACACTGGACCAATTCCCCACCTCTTTTAAGATTTTGAGACCAGGTCTTCCTAAATCACTGACCTGCCCAGCTGGGCTTTGGCACTTTCAGCCTCAGCCTCCCTCAGTGCTGGAGTTACAGGCGTGTGCAGCTTCTGAAGCCTTCCAAACAATACACAGCACCTCCCTGCACACAGACTGCCCAGCTCTGAGCAACCTGTCCAGTGCAGCCTGCGATCCTCTGTCAGGTCAGAGGGGTGAATCTGAAATGTACTAGAATTTACCACTGTCTCCTACTTTTCCAACTATAGAATTGACAGAAACGTTTCCAAGTCCTTTGTGTCCCTGCTTTTCTCTTGTGACAAAGGATAAGGCTTTATTCAAAGCCAGCAGCAGAGGCAACGGAGGGTCCTCTGGTTGCCTCAGTTGACAACTCCCAAAGCAAGGACTTTCAGAGCTAGAAATGAGTGTGGTGTAAGGGCCATGGTGTTCACCATGCCACTGTGTCCCATTGCTTGTCACCTGAACTGTGGAGGGTCCTGGGTGGCTGCAGTGCCCAGGGTGAAGCTCAGAAGCAGCTATCCTCTCTGAAAGACAAACCGTCTTGAGCCAGGGACCTGCTGCGTGGTTCAGGGCGGCCTTCAATTCACAGCAATCCAGGGGCCTGCACCATCACGCCCAGTTTAGTTTTTGAGATTGTGACTCACTAAACTGCTGAATCGCCCAGCTGGCCTTCATTCTGCAGTCCTCCTGCCTCAGCTTCCTGAGTGGCTGGGGTCACAGCCCCCGACATATCAGTGAGCCCAGCTAGCGCATACAATTTTTAAGTGAAAATTCCTGTTCTCAAAATATTTTTTCCCCCAGATCTGCACAATTAGGTTACCCTTCCTAGTGCTGCATATGAATTCTGTTTTTCGTAAGGAAAGTACTTTTAAGTCTTTTTCGAGACAAAATCTTGCTATGCACTTTAGGTTGGCCTTGAACTCACCAGGCTGTAGCCCAGGCTGGTTTTTTTTTCCCCAAAACTGGGGATCAAACTCGGGACCCTGCACTTGCCAGCAGGCACTTGTGCCCCTGAGCTATCTCCCCGGCCCCTGCCTCAGGCTGGTTTTTTGTTTGTTTTTTGTTTTTGGAGGCTGGCTGAGGCTAGCTGTCTGACGGGTCTGGGGATTGAACCACCAATGACCCTGGTGCCGGACTGGTATTGCAAGCACAAGTGCTTAAACCACTGAGCTATCCGGAGAGCCCCCTCCCGAGCTGGTTTTGAACTCAACAATGATCCTCTTGCCTCACAGTCCTGGGGTTGCAGGCACGTACCACCACAGCCAGGGAAAGTACTTCATGTAAACTGTTCTTTTCTCCAAACACACCTTGCAAATGTGTGCCTGGCACTGTGCCTGGGGCTGGGGAGTAGGGCAGGAGTGAACAGTCCTTGTTTTCAAGGAGTTGAGGGTGTAGGCAGGACTTGGACAGGTGAAGGAAAATTGTTCTTTTCAGAAGCCCTTCCTGAGCCAGGCTTGGCAGGCCTGGACACAGGCTCCCAGAAGAGCTGCACCGATCTTGCTGTGAGTGAAGAGAGACCCCAAGCTCAGAGTATGTGAAAATTAAGAGGACTTTATTGGCTTTGGTATTTTCTCGGAGAAAATCATTCACATGTAAAATTTAACATCTGGTAAGATTTCTGTACTTTATTTTACACATCAATTCCTCAATCTGTGGGGGCGGACATCATTTTTCAGTTCATGGGAACAAACATGATTATGGTCAGGAGATTGGCACACTAACTTAAAAAGGGCACCACACAGAGTGAGACAAAGCAGCAGCTCTCTGCTCTGCTGCTTGGAACCGCAGCATGCACTGCCCTGAGCACACACACGGTCCTGGAGTCTGTGCCGTGAGCTTATGAGTGCAGTACCCCGAGAATGTGCGGTCACGAAGGACTCTGTAAAATAAAACCTCTGGGTACTGCTTGCTTTATAGAAAAATATTACAAATAAAAATTAGTGCTATTCAAGGTGTTCATTTCAAAAATCATGTATGATACATAGGCTGAGGCCTCCTTCCCCCACTGACAGGGCGACACAACGACCTGTGCAGACTGAATCGCTGGTAAATACACTCGTCCAGTTAGAAAGGAGAGGGGGTCCAAACATCTTTGGGTACCAGGTACACTCAAGAGTAGTTCGTAGCATGAGACTCTGAAAAACTGCTTGAGATGCAGGATAAAACTTGCATTTCATCTGGATACAAGAGGTCTGTCAAAATCTGTGATTATAAAATGCATTCACTTTTTAGAAAGAAATGGCTGATTGTTTCATGGTTGGAATCTTACTCAGAAATGATTCGTTTGATTCTGGAACTTTTCTTCCTGGAGTGCAGGGCGGGAAGGCTGTCTTCCAAGGTTGGTTTGACAAATTTATAGTCTCAGAGTGCTTCGGAGCTCTGCCCCACTCAGTCACACAGCTTCTCTTGGACTACGTAAGCTTTTGAGAAAAGAGGCGTCTCGTAAGCTATGTACGGCCACTTATAATTCAGTGTTTCTTTTTTCACTTGATATACAATTAAATTAATTTAGGACAAGTACTTGCCACACACATTTACGTGTGCAGACATTCTCTAGCTCTACTGAAGGGGCGACGTCTTCAGCGGGATCATGATTCTGGACTCCATTTCCTGAATGAGAGGGACTGAAACAGAGCAGAATTATTGTGCCTTTCTAAACATCACGGCCCAGATGCAGCAAGGACCAGGCTGCTACGCGTGCTCAGAAGACAGGCTGCTTTGAAAACAGAACTGACTTCCAGAACACAAGAAATGATCTGGGGCAGAAACACACACGCTAAGGACAGCTAAGCTAGGTCCTGAGATACTATTAAAGCCAAAACATCCTTTCTGGTGATCTGTTCAATTTGTGGCAAATTGGAAAAGTCCACAGTGTGAGAAAAGGCAATTTCTTCAAAGGATCTTTGAACTAATGTAAACCGATAAAACCCAAGATTCCTATACAGAGATACAGATGGACTGCATTTGTTAAACTCTAGGAACTGATGAAAGCGTAAGCAAGCCATAAAGTCACATGCAGTTGTGATTTGGAGCTAAGGCACCAGAGAATGCCTACTTCCTGGAGTAAATGAGTCCTGTACCCGGGGGTGCACAGCTCATGTGCAGCTGCCCCGCAGTGGGACTGCAGCTTAAGGTCACTTCAGTGGCACTGGCTTAGATTTAACCCAGCCGTTTTCTTATACAAATCAAACAAACGGGATTTCACAATACATGGATGTGAACGTCTATGTCTCCCCGCACACACGGAGAACTGATTTGTTAAATTTAATTTCAAATTTATTCTTGTGTTTTGAAGCTGAGGATCAAAGCCAGGACTAAGCCACTCCTCAATTCCCACACTATTACTATTTTTAGTATTTATGTATTTAGTACAGGGTCTCACTACGCAGCTAGAACTCATAGTGATCCTCCTCTCAGCCTCCCCAGTGCTAGGGTTACAGGTGTGTACCACCACGCCCAGTCTTGGCGGCTGGCTCAGCATGCCTGGGGTGAGGCCCACATGGCATGTCGTACTGGGATCAAACCCGGGTCCTTGCATTTGCCTAGGTGGACACTTACTCTGCTGAGCTATCTCTGTGGCCCACATTGTCTTTAATTGATGTACTAAGTTTTGTCTCTAGGAACTGACGTTTTTGATGAAAAAGAGACAGCTTAGAAAAATTTGTGTAATATATTTTCGGAGAATACAGGCATTACAAAAAGCTGCTATTGTAAAATTTGCAACATCTAAGAGTCTGAAAAAGAGAATCAAGCAACATGCGTACTTGAAAAAATACTTCTCTTAAGAAAGTACTAAAAAAAACCCAATTATCTACCCTTTCCTAACCTTGTAACACCACCCTAAAAAATGGAATTTAAAAAGGATATTATTATGGCCAGCTCACCCTGCCCTGGGGCACAGCATATGGTGCCGGGGATTGAACCACGGTCCCTGCGGTTGCCTAAGCTTTCCTAAGCAAGCGCTTTAGGCGACTGAGCCATCTCGCCAGCCCAAAACCACATATATTGACTTCAGGGTGAGCATACAGTTACAACAGAAGTGTTTCCAGGATCACCTGTGTAATACACCAGCTCCTCCCAGCCATGCTTGTGCCAGGCTGCGTTCCGCGTGTCTTCCCGGCTCTGCAGATCCTTGTAAGCTTAAGAAGAAGCACAGAGAGGAAGCAGAAATTCAAACCAAACCCGGCAGCACCCTGCCAGCGCCCCCCCTGGCTGTCCTCTTTCCTCAGACCTGCTCTGGCCGGGAGTCCAAAGCCCTCACACAAGGACCTGTTATCCTGAGTAAGGCTGGGACTGTCTGCTCCTCATAGCTCAGTCTAGTGAGTCCCGGATACGCTGACAGTAAGAGGCCTTTTTAGACCAGATCAGGTGTTCAGTGAGGTGCAGCCAGGGACAGCAAGGAAACTTCTCTTTTTCCTTGAGACGGTCTCACTATATAGCTGAGGCTGGTCTTGAATTCACTATGTAGTCCATTCTTGCCTGGAACCCACAGCGATCTTCCTGCCTCAGCCTCCTAGTGCTGGCATTACAGGTATGCACCACCAGGCCTGGCAAGGCAACTTTTCGAAACGTGTTAAATTCATAACCAGAACCTGGCAGGCCGCTGATAATGACATTACATTCACTTCTGCTCAACATGAGTGGGGGTTTCTTGATGCAACAGTGGAATGGGGTGAGCTCAGCATGCATGAGGACCTGGGTTTGTCCCTAGCACTGAAAAGTAAATAAAGTTTTGCTCAGTACTGATAAAGCCCTGAATCCATCTGGGAAGAGACTGTGCTCAATGTAGTGGAGAAGAGACAAAGGCCAGGTTGGCTGTGGTTAGGAAGGAGACCTGCAGGTGCCCGAAAGGTGGGACGGAAGGAGGGAGTCCTGAAGACCGAAAGGGACTGCAATGAACTGGAAAAACAAACATCAGGCCTGGGACAAATGGGTGTCGAGACCACAGCTACACATACACCTTGCCGGGATAGCCAGGCTCCAGGGAAGACCTCGCCCACACTGCCAGGGGACAGCCTGCACGGGAGACAGTGGCAGCACACAGCCGTCCTTCCTCAGTCCAGTTTCCACTGGGCACAGGTGCCTGCGCCCTGAGAAGCCCTGGCCTTCAGGCCTTTGACCTTGCCCATCTCCAGCCACAAGCTCCTGTCGTCTGTACACAGGTTTGGCAGGCTCTTCAGGGCTCTCCATTAAAAATCGCTGTAGAGGTGGGGAGTACACCCTGTCGGTAGAGGATGTGGTGAGACCCTAGGTTCAATCCCTGGACTGGAAAAAATAATGAAGGTTTTATGATTGTAAAATAACCCTTTGGTAGCTGGTTTACTTCATTTAGGATCTCCTCAGGTTCATCCATGTGAGGAAATGTGATGACTCTGATTCCATTTCATGGCTGATGAACATCTGCCTGTGTCTTCCACACCTCAGGTATCCCTACCTTCTCTTTATGTGGCTGGGGTCGGGACACTTGTATGACGGCACTGAGCATCTAGACAGGCACTGGCAAAGCAGTCTGAAACAATGAAACAGCACTCGGACCTACCTCAACCCCCTTGGGGGTAAACGCCACGCAGTATAACCTCAAAAGGAAAGGAAACACAGACCAGATACGTTTCTAAATCTGTTCATTTGAAAACTGATACTCCTGGGGTCAAATCTCAGCCACAAGACTCGGCTCTGCTGGACACTGCCACCTGGCCTCTACCTCACCGTGCGGGCCAAAGACCCATGTGCAGCAGGCTGCGCTCTGTCCTTGCAGGAAGCAGCCATTCCTGGGGGTGAGGATGGGGTGGGTTCCTCCTCATGGTCTAAAGAGTGCGGGTCCCCAGGAGCACAGTGTAAGTTATTTTTTCTTTTTTGCCTTAACTTACCCATTCATACCAGGTTCTTGGCTGTCCTACCACAAAGCGATCTGTATCATTTATGGTGACCTGAGTAGTTTTTATTTCCTGTGTCTCCACTGAGGTTCTAGCCTGCCTTCCTACTTTTACCTGTTGTCCTCTAGGTCCTGAGTCCTGAGTTCCCCATACTGACTTTTGTCAAGGGCATGTAATTCTACATCCTCTGTATCTCCAGAGGGGCCTCTTACCAATCACACACCACCTGTGTCACAGTCACTCATGCTGGCATTGTCCTCAGTAGATCTTTGCTCCCTTTGTAAACCAACACAATCACACAGGCAGGGACCCAACACTAACCCTCAAGATTAGCTGACAGGCTACAACATGAGTTATGCTTTAACTTCAACGTTAGTAACTTTCATTAATGTGCCCAAAATAAATTGGTGGCATTATACCAAACTACCTACCACTGAGACAGCTGAGTTTCTGCTCTAGCAGAAAGAGAAATACCAACAACCATCAGTGTGACCACCACCCTAGGAAGGGCCCTGGAGGCTCAAGGGGTGGTATTCACTGGGGCTGGGCTTTGGTCTGAACCAGCCCTTAAGGACACCACAAGTCCTGTGGGGGGAGGGGGGAGAAGCTGCTGGCCATAGCACAGGCTCTGAGCCACAGTAAGCAGACTCAGGAGGGCGCTCTGCCTCTGTCGACCTCCCCTTCCTGTGGCTGCTTGCTTCATCTCTTTTCCCTTTTGCCCATTGCACCCTTTCATTACCAGTTCACACACAATGGATTTAAGTGCTCTGTGCTGTTAATCTCTTCACTTGTATTGTTTTGGAGACAGGGTCTTATGAGGTAGTTCAGGCTGGCCACAGATTTGAAGTGATCCTCCTGCCTCAGCCTCCTGACTACTGGAATTGCAGACGGGCACCACCACACAGGGTTTGCTCAGTTTTAAATGACAAAATATTTACTACCCACCTATGTTTGGATTTGCTGAAGTGTGTAATTACTAGCTTGAGAACTGCCTCAAAGCCTGACAGTTTAGTTGGCAGTGAGCCTTACATCCTAGTAACTTGCTGAGTGAGGTGGCGCACGCCTGGAACCCAAGCCCTCAGGGAGGCCGAGCAGGAGAGTGGCAAGTCTGAGCAGCTAAGATTCTGCCTAGAGAAAATAAACATATATACCCCAAAGATGATGCACCATGTACAGCTGCCCGATCTGCGAGAAGAATCCTCCCACTGCTTCGTTATTGTCTTGTCGAAAACGAATTGCACGGGCCCTGGAAGAGAGACAACACACACTGGACGATGGTCAGGAAGAATCGGTAGACTGCCTTCTCCAGGCCGGGGGCCAGACTTCAGGATGAAGACAGTCTCTGAGCTAATTAAGGTAGAAGAGATTCTCTAACTTCTTGGGCCAAATACAAGGAAGACCCAAGAGGGTAGAGCTTCTGGGTCACACACCCTATCCTCACATGAAACTACCTGTCGTGTGTTTTGAGATAGGGCTCGCTATGCAGTTCAGGCTGGCCTGGAGCTCCCTTTGTAGCCCAGGTTGGTTTTGAACTTGCACTGATCCTCTGGCTTCAGCCTCCCAGTGCTGGTGAAGAGCAAAGGATTTGGAAAAAGAGTAGCAGAAGGCACTCGCTATATACACATTACACATGCAGACGAAAGGGCATATGTGCATTCTATATATACAACAAAAAATTGCACTGAATTGGTTAAAAACGGGTGTTCTAAACTTTCTAAGATTTCTCTCTGCCGAAAAGTACTGGCTTTTTTAAAATTTTGTTTCTGGTCTTTTTGAGACAAGGTCTCACTATGTAGTTCAGGCTGGCCTTGAGCTCACTTTGTAGCCCAGGCTGGTCTCAAACTTGCAACAATACCCCTGCCTCAACCTCTCAAGTGCTGGACTAAGAGGGATGTGCCACCATGCCTGGCCTAAGGTATTGACTTTTTAACATAAACATCATCTTTCATACTTGCACGGGACTTTTTATTTTTACTTTTAGTGATATAATTTGTATTCTTAAAAATGTATTTTTCCAAAAGCAATTTTAGCAAATCCCAGTTGGACACAGAGAAGCAGCACCAGATAATATGGAGAAGCCCCCCCCCACCCCCTCACCCCCACCCCCCCCACTCCCCAAGAAGCAAGCTGGGGTCTGTCAGGACACCACGCTCCAGGGTACCCTGGGGAATCTGTTGCAACACTGCTGTCACCACATCCAGGTCCTGGATGTTATGGCATGTGGGAAGACACAGTCACTGTCACAGGAATGTGAATGGTGGGCTGCCAGGTCCACAGTAGGGATGTCAGCCTTGAGCATCCTTTCTGGAGGGCACGCAAGGACTGCCTACAGCATTGCAACAGCACCTGCCGAGCCAGGAGACCGCTGGGAGGGAGGGACGGGCTCCCTGCTCCTGCCTAGAGGAGGAGGAGGCCTGCTGGGGCCCCATGGGTAATTCAGAAATGACAGTAACACTTTAGCTTTTACATTTAGAATAATTAGCAACTTCACAAAAATTATAAATGATTGTCAAATTATGGAAATTAAATCAATTTCACATGCGTTCTGTGCTGGGCAGAGGACTTTAGCATTCAGAATGATAAATGTTCTGGTTTATTCGTTTCATTCTTAATTTTTCTAATTTTATCACAGAAAGCAAACAAAACATACTTGCCGTGGCCTGGGAAAAAAATCAGAGGCGCGGACTGTGAAGAGCTCATCATCCTACAGTTACCTACGTGTCAAAGCACACATGGAATGCTGAGCCAGCTTTATAAAAAAACCAGCTGAATAACCTCAACACAGCCTGTGGATTCCCTGGGGAGTAAATCTGATTCGGCAATATGTAAAAATTGAACCAGTGGATTACAATTCCATCCTGGGAACATCTAGACACTGTTAACAGTTACAGGCTAGAAACAAAAGCACAAAAACATAAGCAAAATCTTTTGACAAGCTGCATCTCTAAGAGCAGAACATAAATAAATAAGTATTTCCCAGTTTTCAAATCAATGAAACAGCTATTGTGTGACAGAAATTCCTTACTCAATGACAATTTGGACTCAGGACCTATCTGGTTTGGGGTACTGTTCTCTTCTTGTTCACAGAGCCTGAATGTGCTTTTTCTGTACACAATACTCTATTTATGCAGTACTGTAATTTTTGCTGATTTCACCCTAGAGCACTGTAGTTTTGTGCTCTGCCCTACACTATAGCACTTCATGGAAGAGTTACAGAAAGAAAAGCAAAATCAAGTTGGAGTTTCTTTTGAATACTGTACATGCTGTCTGCAGCCTTATGAAGTCACCAATTCACTTAGCAGCCTTGCTGCAGGAATGTAACTGTCATTAAATGAAGAACCCCTGTAGTTGGCCTTTGGTGAGCTAAGAAGAAAACAGTCACTAGAAATAAAGATCACAGACCCATTTGTTGGAACTGGAGAGAGCGCAGACATTACTAAACCCAAAGCAAGATATTTCATAATCAAAAAGGAGACCAAAGGGCCAGAGAGATAGCTCAGTGGACTAAGTGGCTACTTAGGCATGCGCAGAGACCGGGATTCCATCCCTGACACCACACGGGCTCTAGCCCCGCCCTGAGGGGTGCACTGAGATGGTTACCAAGACTGGGCATGGTGGCACATGCCTATAATCCCAGCACTGGGGGGCTGAAAATAAGATAATTACTGCGAGTCAGAGATGCGTACCAAATACATTTAAAAAAAGACAGAGAGAGACAGGATGTGAGTTGAAAGTCAAATTCCATGCAATGCTCTGCCTGGCAGAAGGAACATGCTGAAAACCTGATCTTAGGAAAGAGAAGTACTGAGATTCTAAGGAAATCTGAGTTAATTTTTTTTTTCTTTTATTTAGTACAGGGTCAACCGGGGTCTCACTACACAGATTGGACTGAATAGTGCTTCTCCTGTTCTCAGCCTCTCAAGAACTGGGGTTAGCGTGTCACCATGCCCAGTCTCAATGTGCTCCGGGTGCGGGCTGGCATGGTACACCTGGGATGGAACCCAGTCCCTGCATCTGCCTAAGTAGGTGCTTTAATCCACTGAGGTATCTGGCAGGCCCAAGTTAATTTAAAAGACCTAATTCAAAAGTATATGGAAGGGGGCCGGGGAATTAGCTCAGTAGAATAAGCACTTGCCCAGCAAGCACAAGGGCCTGAGTTCAATCCCTGGTCTCACAAAAAAAAAAAAAAAAAAAAGATATGGAGGGCCAGCAAGACAGCTCAGTGGTCTAAAGCACCTGCTTAGGCAACCTTAGGCAAGCATGCTGGGATCATGGTTCAATCCATGGGACCATATGCCACACCAGCCCTGTGCCCACTAAGCTGGCCACAAAGAAGAAGAAGAAAAAAAAAACTATATGGAGATTCCCTTCCAAGAATTTAAAAAAAAAAAAGCAGAAAAAAAGGGGCAAATGTATTTACCTAAGAGTTCAAGAAAAAAAATGCTCAAGATCTTTTGTTGGACATGCTTTTGTGTTTACTTCAACTATTTTTTTTTTTTTTTTTGTATTTTAGGGAAGGGTCTACCAGGTGTACAGGGTCTCACTGCTAGATCAGACTCATAGTGATCTGCCTTTTTACAGCCTCCCAAGAGCTGGGATTACAGGTACATGCCACCAAGCCCAGTCTTAACTGCCCTCCCAGAGCACCCTGGGGGCAGGATCAGCAAGGTGGGGAAGCATCCTTTATGCATCCTCACCAGTACCCGCCCCCTCCTCCTCCAGCATGCCTCTGCTGTGCAGACCTCGGTCTGTGTTTACATTTCCACTTTGCATGCAATGTCCATGAGCAGTAGCACTCTTGCTGTGCCTTTAAAGGTTTCCATAGCTGGGCATGGTGGTGCATGCCTGTAGCCCAGCACTCTGACAGCCTGAGGACTACAAGTTCCAGCCCTGCTCAGCAGTTAGGTGTTTAGCAAGGCCCTGCCTCAAAATAAAATATAAAAAAAGAGCTTGTGAGGAGGCTCTGTGAGAAGGGTTTAACCTATAATGCACAAAAAGATTTACACAGAAGAGATCGTATTTATGTATTCCTTTGTAGTTCTTTCTCCTTAACATGGTGTTCTCAAGATTCATCTATCAGTTACAGATCTGTTTTAAGCCACTTTCTAAGATTTCAGTAGATGAATATCACATAATCTATTTCTTTAAGGCATTTGGGTTTACAACTAGAGCAACTGGGGCTGGCGAGATGGTTCAGTGGTCTGGGGCGCTTGCTTGGGAGGGCTCAGGCGGCTGCGGGGACTGCAGTTCGATCCCCGGCACCACATGCTGCGCCAGCGCCACCACCAGGGCAGGCTGAGCCAGCCACAAAATGAATAAATAAAGAAACAAACAAACACAACAAGCAAACAAATAAATAAATAAATAAAATTAAAAAAAAAAAAAAAAAAAAAAACAACTAGAGCAACTGCGATTGATGTAGTCCTCACATATCCACCAGTGTGTCACCTTGTTAGTCCTCAGCATCTCCTCACCTCAAATGTGCCAAGCCTCAAACAGCGGGAGACCTGCAGACCCCGCTGCCGCCGTGTGGGGGCAGCCTGGGGGCCCTGAGAGTGCGGGAAAACACCTTGTCCAGCCATGAGTCTATCACACGAGTCAGGCTCTATATTGAGAATCAACTTTGGATTTGTAGTTTAAATTCTTTTAAGTGCAGGGCTGGCAAGATAGCTCAGCGGTCTAAAGCACCTGCTTAGGCAACTGTAGGGACCATGGTTCAATCCCTGACACCACATGCTGCGCCAGCCTCAGCCCCAGGGCAGGCTGAGCCAGCCATAACATAAATAAAGTTTAAAATAAAATAAAAGCAGGGCTGGGGAGATAGCTCCATGGCATAAGTGCCTGCCTGGCAAGTGCAAGGTCGTGAATTTGAGCCCCAGTCCCACAAAAGAAAAAAAAAAAGAATAAAATAAAATAATTGAAAAAAAAAGTTAAAAAAAATTTTAAGTGCAGCATGTCATTAGCAGCCTTCTTGGATTATACTTTGTAAACCACAAATCCCCTTCAGTATATAACTCTGGGACTCCTGCAATGGTCGCCACCACTGAGCAGTCAATCCTGGTCCCCTGCCCTGGGAACCCACTGTCTGCGTCGCTGTCTGCGTCCATGTACAGCTGCTTTTTCTGGAATTTTACCAACACGACCCTTTGCAGTTCCGTGCTTCCCACAGCAAGCTGAAGTCCACCGCATTACAGCGTGCCTCGGGCTAGCCACTGTTCACTCAGCTGCATCCCACCATACGGACAGAGCAGCTTGCTCTTCTCTGCTCATGGGCACTTGTTCCTGTCCTGGGCCATTAAGAAGCATGCAGCTATGAACATGTGCAGTGTGTGTCTGTGTGTCTGTGTGCATGGATGCTTTCATTTCTTCTGAGTGTGCTCCCGGAAAGAGAACCGCTGGGTCATATCTGAAGAACGGATGGATGGACTGTTTTCCCACGTGGCTGGCACCCTACATCCCCAACAGCGATGCACAAAGGCTACCACGGGCATGTGTGCCCTCTCTCTCCTTAGTGACCTCGTGGCTGTGAGGGATTTCTCACTGGAGTTTTACTTGGTATCTCCATAATAGCTAAAGATACACAGCATTTCTTTTTCATGTACTTACTAGTTATTCAGGTATCTTCTCTGGTGAAATAT
>PVKN010009190.1:0-24097 GCA_004027915.1 Capromys pilorides
GTTCTCTAAATGTTTTGTGAAATTTCTCAGGGAATCCCACTGTTCCTGGACATCCCTGTTAGGGAGCCTTTTTATTACTGGCTCAATCTGTTGGTCCTTGTTCTGTTCAGGTTTCCTATTTCTTCAAGCTTCTACTTTGGAAGGTTATGTATGTGCAGAAATTCATTAATTTCTTCTCAATTTTCTAACTAGGGCACCTATCTGCTCATAATGATCTATTATAATCTCTATGGTCAGTTGTAATGGCTCCCTTTTTAATCAATTATTTTATTTCTTTTCATCAACTGTACTTCATAAATTACTTTACATTTTCAAAGGACCATTTATTTGCTTCATAAGATATATATGTGTGTGTATATATATATATATATATATATATATATATATATGTGTGTGTGTGTGTGTGTGTATGTATATATATGCTCTTCTAGTTCATTGAGTTGCGACATTGAGTCGCTTACTTGAAATTTTTCATTTTTCCCTTCAATTTTTACTCAGTTGCTAAAATCTTTCCTTTTATGCCAACCAGATAGCTCAGCAGATTAAAGCACCAGCTTAGGCAGACACAGGGGATAGAAGTTGGATTCCAGGCCTGCTGTGCTGGCCTTGGCCCTGTGGCATGCTGAGACAGTGATTGAGACTGGGCATGGTGGGCTACACCTGTAATCCCAGTGCTTGAGAAGCTGAAAAACAGTAGAATCAGTACAAGTGTGATCTAGGTAATGAGACCCTTACTAAATACATAAAAAATTAATAAAATAAAATCTTTCCCTTTAATACTTCCTATTATCCCATTAGTTGACAGGGTTATTTTTCAATTTTCTTTTGTTCGAGAGATTTTTATGTTTCTCATTTGATTTCTTTCCTCACTCTTTGTCCATTCTATAGCACATGGACAAGGTTCCACATATTTTATTATTTCTGAAATTCCTTCTTTTGTCAATTTCTATTTTGACTGCATGGTGCTACATAATGCTACATGGCATGAATGTCATGTTCATGGTGTGTGGAGGTGTGTTTTGCAGGTAAATACATGACCTGTTTGAGAGAAGAGCCCAACGCTGTTGTGAGGAATCTGCACAGTTCCGCTCTGGACTCAATGTTTCTGCAAATATTTGAGTTCCTTTGACCTATGATGCAGTTGAGCCCTGCTGCCTCTGTTGGCTTTCCAGTCTAAATGACCTACTGAGGAAAGCGAGCATCCCTTCCCCTACTGTGCCTCTTTTTCTACTTAGACATCACCTTATTGCTCTAGTCAGATGAGTGCTCTGGCCATAGGAGTACACCTCTTTGTAGCTGTAATATCTCTTGCTCAGTAATTACATAGCAACTGCCTTTGTGTCCTTTTATATTTTTGTCTTTAATCTATTTTGTCTGACATAAGCACACCTTCTTGTGCTTCCATTTTGTGGAAGTTGCATGGAAAATCCTGGGGGCATTGGGGACAGTGAGTGAACAGGAGATGGTGCTTCCAGGCCAAGTGGACAGTGCAGTTGGGCTTGGAGAAGAGATGGTCAGGCTCTGGAATGAGTTCAAATGAAAAGTAGCAGGAAACCAGAAATACAAAGGGTGCCCCAGTGCAGGTACTTGTGATTAACCTGATATGGAAGTGGAGGGCAGCAACTCCACCTTCACACCAGAAAATGTCCTTGCCCAGAACTCTGCCAGCCTAGCAGAAATCATGCAAGCACTTTCATCCTTAATATGCTGTCTTGGCTCCCAGATGAGCTGAACATCTGCCTGTGAGACTCAGCTCCAGGTAGTGTAAATATGCGCTGCCACAATTAAGAACAAAATCAAAACACATTTCTGCTACCACCTCCTTCCCTCTTCTCTCCTTACTCAGCTGACACTGTACGGGCTCCAAGTTGACTAGTCCTAAGACTTGACTTTCTTTTTCTGTTAGGAAAGTCAAGATCCATATGAGATAATTCAGCATCCTTACAGGTTATCAGTTTCAAAAGAGATGGAAGAGGAGCTATGGTAGAGCTAGAAATGGTGGAGGAAAATATCCTTGAAAAACAAAAATTACAAGTTATACCCAAGGTGCCTTGAACTAGTGGCTTTGATTATACTTCTGTGCACTTACCGTTTGTATTCACCACACCTATGCTGAGTATCAATTATGTGAGCAATTCACATATAAATACAGCTTCTAGAATGCCAAACATCACAAAATAGAATTAAACAATAGCTAAGATGCAATGTTTCCCCATGAAGCAGAAAAAGGGGGTCCTATGTTGTCCAGTAATGTGGAAAGGGAAATCAATGAGAATATTTTATAATGTACAAAGACATAGCATAAAAGGAACCTAGAAGGGGTACAGTACCATGTGGACTCACAGACGACAGAATTCTTTCTTTCCAGAGCACAGAATAGGCTTCCTGTGCAAGAGGAAGCACCAGTGAGTTAGAGTGATGAGAGATAGTTTTGTAACAATAAAGGCTTTGAGTTAATTCTGAGCGACATGGGTGGACTCAACAGGCTTTGAGAAGAGTGTGCAGGTGTTCGCAGGTTTTCTCTGCTTCATGCAGCCCCTCCTGAAGGAAACTGAATGGCTGCCTAGTACTCCCTGAGGTGGGTTCCATCCCTCATGTCTGCTCTTTGCACTTCTTCTCACCTGAGACCCACACCCCATTTGCGTGCTTGTCTGCCTTCTACAAATGAGATGCAAGTACGAAGAGAAAAATCTCAGCATCTTCAATGCCTACAGCATGGTAGCCTGTTGCATACTTGTCTTTTGCCAAGAGCCAAGTATGAGATAGAATCCCTACATAGTGTTTGTGTTTAATTCGCTTAGAAATGCTCAGAGAGTTGAGATGTGTCTCCTTTATAGACAGAGGACCTGAGTATGAGGAAATAAACCTGGCCCACATATTAGTGTGTGAATATGTGTGTTTGAAGGAGATATAGCCGAGGGCAGTTTTGCTCTTTAGCAATGGAGAGAAGAAGTAGGCCCTGATGCAGATTGAGGCTTCTGTACCTAAAAAGGGACCTGTACCTTTGGTAGAGCCCATTGAGAAATCAACACTTGAAAGTACAGGCAAAAGGAACCCATTTATACTGTTGCTGGGAATGTACATTAATACAACTACTATGAAACTGAGGTAGTCTTCAAGCAATTAAAACTAGAAATTCCACTTTATGAAATTAACAATATTTTTTTCACATTTCCAAGCAAAATTAATAGTGGCTTCCTCTTTTGTTTTCCATTCAGTTATAAAAGTAACTATTAACTGAAATCAGAGGAAAAGTGTGAGGTATGCTCTGGAAGCTGAAGGCCGGGCAGTAGCACACTTTACTTCTTATTGACTTATGCAATGAAAACGTTTTCAAGGTAAAAAAGACAGTCACAGTATTGGCAAAATTATTTTTTTAGTACTTGCAGGACTTTATAGTCCTCTTTTCCTGTGTCTTCTATCACTGGGGTTTTGTGAGTTCTGCTTGACCAATAGCTATCATGATATTCTGAACTTCCAGAAAATGCTAATTTGCCTTCCTACATAGCAAGAGGGCTCCTGCTATAACACTTCTAACACCAAATAGGTGTGTAGTGGCTTTCCAGTGCCAGCATGAGGGAGACCTTGGCCAACATGAAGTCGTACTATGCATGCAAAACCCTTAGCAAAGGTAATTTTATATTTCTTAACAGTTCTCTAACATACTATTAAGATAAACATAAGCCACACAGAGCTAGAAGCAAGATTGCGGGGATGTGCTGAGGTCTGAGAGCTTGAGAAATGGGGTTTGGAGAGTGCCCATAGACAGGCAAAGTGGCACGAGAACAGCAGTTGGATGGCTTCCTTCAATCTGCACTGGTAAGTGGTTTTAGGATGGTGATGATCAGTGATGATTCCATGTGACTAGATTTTGAAACACCTTAAACCATGAGTAAACCCCTTCCCAGTGTGTGGGTGAATGGCTTCAGAGATGATTGGCATGTGGGGCAGCCAACCAAGCGGGAAGAACTACCTGCTTGTGGGTGTCACCAACCAATAAGCTTGTAACCTAAATGGAAAGGCAAGGTCAGGGGGAAGTAGGAGGAGAAAGTCAACTACCCTTTCTGCTTTTTTTTTTTTTTTTTTTATTGCTGGATCTAAGAACTGTTTGCTTAACTCTGATTTTGGTAAATTTGGAATTTCTCTTACATTTTATGTTAAAATTTTGCAATGATACACTGACCTATAATCTACTGTGGGCGAATTTTTTTTTTTTTTTTTTTTTTTAGATCAGAAGTCTAGGCGGAAAAGTCATTGTGTTGGTTGTAGGGGTCTGACTTCTCAGCAACTGACTTGCTAAACAGGTGTTTTGTAGACAGTCATGTTGTTTAGTGATCTACCCTATCTGATAGTTTTGTAGCTGCTTTGTGATTTTGAAGATATAATCTGAGTCCATTTTCTTCCTTCATTTCTTTCTTTCTTTCTTTTTCTTTCTTTCCTTTTTCTTCTCAGGTACCAAATTCCTTTATTTGAAAGAATTAAAGAACTTAAGTAGATGTTCTGAAATTGTTTATAGAAAAGGTTAAGGTAGCCCCAACGTGCATACACTGTCTTGGTGACATTAGCTCTCATTGTCACTGTCCCCCAGGGTATGCTTGTCAAAGAGGTATTCCACCATGCTGGACTCAGGGCTCCCATTTTGCCCAGGTTGGTCATGTGGTCACCCAGCTCTTTGATGGCCTTTACCTGCTGTTCTAGGTAGCGCATTTCTATGAAGTCACACAGGTGGGGTCGTTCTTATCAGTGGCCAGCCTGTGCAGCTCCAGGAGGGACTGGTTCACGCTCTTCTCCAAGTGTAGCGCGCACTCTACCGCCTTCAGCGGGTTCTCTCAGTCATCGCGGTCTGATTTCTTGCTATCCTGAAGGAAGGCCAGGCCACTGCGCTGGTTCTACACCTTAGTCAGCATCTCTGTGTGCTCCCTCTCCTCCTGAGATTGGCGAAGAAAGTACTTGGTGAAGTTCTTCAAAGCCACATCATCGTGGTCAAAGTACTAAGACATGGACAGGTAGAAGTAGGAGGCGTAGAGCTACAGGTTGGTCTGGTGCTTGAAGGCAGCCTCGGCGTCCTGGCAGTAGTGTTGCCTCACCTGCCACGGTGAGGCGGTCCTCACTGTGGCAGTTGAGACTAGGCTGAGCTGCTGCAGAGGCAAGGGCAGGTGAAAGCCGGGCTCGGTTCAAGCACTGTTGAAGCAGGAGACCGGGATGATGCTCACCAGAGAACCCTGAGTCCATTTTCTAATGCTTTGACCATTAAGTTTTTAAATCCCTTTATTTTATTGTTGATTTGCTTTTTTAAAAAAAGTTATCAAATGTCTGCTGGACTTTTAAAATTTTTGTTAGATTTCTTATTACATTTAAACAAATGTGACAGATACACATTTTAATTTCTGAAATGTATATTATTTACCTACTTTAGTTCAGTTAGAAATTATTCCATATGTTGAACTTGAAACAACAGCCCTCCACGTAAGATATGCTTGTCTAATCACCTTTGTTAATAAAATCATGTATGTCCTCTTGCATTACAGAGAGGCCAACATCCTTACATTTTTATTGGAAGACAATAGCTGACATTTTGGTAATTACAGGGAAGTTGTGTAAGACAACATATACTATGAAAAGTCGGGAAAAAAATTGCAGTAAGTGGAGTACAGCTCTCTTACTTTAGACCTATCAACAAGACTCTCTTTTCCCCTGGAAAACCAGATTCTTGAAGCAAATAGCTAACTCTCTGTGAGTGAGAGGCCAGTGCAGGTCTCTCTGTGAGCTCATGTATTTATCTACTGTCCATGGGAGGCGCATGTTTATCAAGTATCGGTTGCACCTGTTGCCAATCAAAGTGAGATAGCTGAAATCAACCTTGTGCATGTTTATGATGGAAAGAAAGATCTGGTCACTGTCATTTCAGTGATAGACACAGTTAGCATAAAATGAATTTCCAATGTTTTATGAAACTAAACGAAGGCCAGATAACTATCAAATCTTGGCAAAAAAAAACACAACAGAAATCTCTGAAGGATACACACTTAAATTTTCAAGGGGTATTGAAAATCTTGCTTTTTATTAAATAAGAACAAAGTGAAACAGTAAAGAGTCCATTCTTTCCAGTTAAATGCATGAGAATGACTACAGCTATGGTTTTCATGATTCTTGCAACTCTGGTTTTTGATTTTGTCTTTAAGAGAATAACAGTAGTAAATTTTGCTTTGTATTATGAACCTATTGTTGCAAAAATTTTGAAGTTTTCTATCTTTTTAATTACAATAGCAATGAAAGAAAATTTCACTATTAAGATTCATGTTACATTCTGTGTGTGCTTGTGTGTGTACAAACATGGGTACACTTTCACGTTTAATGTGTCTCCTGAATTCCAAGTGTGTCTCTAGGCAGCAATCTAAGTCCCATTCAACACCGCTGATAGAACAGGGGCGAATTATACATTCTTTCTTTCATGTGACACAAAGAGAAAGGGATACATTGAAAGAAAGAATGACAGTCCTACACAAAGACTCCCTCAGACAAATATCCTCTTCTTCTGAGCTTTGAGATCTGTAGTGAATCTGCCCAGCGTGACATGGAAGGGAGCTTTCACTGAACGATGGCTGCTTTCTTTTCCTCATCTTCCTGCTGTTGGCTATGCATGTATCCAGCCTCCCTGTGTCATATAAGAAGGTAAGCTAGGGTCCCTGAGATTTCAGTGTACACTCTAGCAACTTACAGAAGCAAATGCTTCCTTATCATAGTAGGAGATGGCACAGAGGAATAAAACATATTTACATAATAACACCAGAATTTTCTCTACATGGGCCTTTTGTGGGTAAAAGCCTTCCTGGTAAAGAGAAGATCAAAGTACTTTCAAATAGAGATTTGTAACCAGCGAGAGACAGAGGAGAAAAGAGACATCAGACATGGAGCGGAAAAGACAAAGGACACAGAAAAAAAAGCAAAGAAAATGATGACCAAGCACAGTCTCAAGGTGCCTAATGTACTGGGCCAGGTTGTACTGGTAGACGATTAGTGGAACAGCATTTCAGGGGCCTTGCTTGTTGGTGTTGGGTTCTGTAGAATGGAAAGTTTGTGAAGGACTTTCAAGAATATCAGTAAGATCCTTTGCTGCCCTGCCAAAACCAAGTTTAATCAACCCTAGTTTAAAAATCCTGGCCATTGGCTTGGACCATCGGGGACAGAATAGAAAGAGGCAAGGACAAAGGCAGCCTGGTCGTGGGCAGTCTCCTAACTAGGACACACGTACACTCTTCTCATAGATGGTATATTCTTACAGGACTGATAGTTTTGGTGAAGCCTGACCCACTTGCCAATTTTGTGACACCACAAATACTTGATGGACTTTAGTGGTCTAGCTTCACCATTATTCTTTTTTTTAACTAGGGATGGAAACACAGACTTGCCACTGAGCGATATCCCCAGCCCTAATTTTGGTTTCATTTCCAGATGCATCTTGCTGAATCGCTAAACTGCCTAGGCTAGACTCAAATGTGTTATCTTCTACCTCGGTCTTCCATAGTGCTGGTTTGCAGGCACAGACTAGCATTCCTGGCTTAACTTTGCTTCTTTATAAAAATCTCGTTTCCTGAGACCCAGAAAGTTGTAAAATTGTAATTCTTGCCCTAATAAACACTTAACAATTACTTATTGGAGGGAGATGTCTCACACACTTTCCTCCTCCCTGAGACTCAACACTCAGCACCCAACATGCAAAGGAAGGGAGGATCATTTTGACTCACAGTGTAAGTCCTTAGTTGGCTGGTTCCAAGGCAGAATAGTGTGTCAGAAGGGATAGGGAGAGGGAAAATCAGCTCATGGGAATGGTCAACAGGAAACAGAGAGAAAGCGCAGAAGAGAAACATTTCCAAGTCACACCCTAGTGGGCCTCCCTTTACGATCCCTCCCTTCCTCCTGAGAATAAGTCAGCTATAAGCCCTCATGACTGTGAATTTTCAAAGCTCCTGCTGTGAGCACCTCAGGCCTTCAGGGGACATGCTCTGCTCAAGCTATAGCAAAATGCAGAATAAGTGAATGAGTGATGGGCATTATGTTTTACGCCACATCTATCTACAAGTGACTATCATCCCTAAATAGACTATGAACCCCATGGCATTGGTATCTCTCTTGCTTTGCTTTCTGTAGCCTTTTGTAATTTAAGACTCTTCTACTTCCAGAAGCACAACTCATTCTGTTTGCATTTTTTGTCCAAAGGCAAAGGCCTTTAACACAGTGGCTGTAAAATCAATGTGTAACTAAAACAAATGTGATCTTCATAGCTTCTTGTTGAGTCCTAATCAGATTTACTAGAGGGAGAAAGAGTGAACTATCAGTAGCTCAAGGGGAAGAGTTCTAATATTTCCCTTTTTGCTACAACCTTGTGAAGATTCTGGCAGAGAAATGGCAAAGGACTTCTTGTACCCTGAGAGTCTGGTCTTCCCACACACAGAGAAAGGTTGACTCCATCCACAGCCTTCATGAGCACAGGAGAAGACACAGGGAAGAGAGAGCCCCTAGCAAAGCTGCTGCTTGGGGCAGAGCTGACTCTCAGGCAGGGTCCTCAACCCAGACCCTCAGAGGCTAGGCACCCACCTTGTTCAGCTGCCTGCCACGTGTTCAGGTCATTTTTCTTCAAAGGTTTCTCTATTTCTGTTTCACCTACTGTCTTTCTGCCTATGGTCAGATCATTTCATAATTAACCGGGTGAATTAGACAACTTTTCAATGGAAGCCAAAGAGCCTCATCTGATTTAAGGGAGACTCCGAAGCAGCGTTGTTTTCAAACATGGGCCCCCATGGAATTCATGAAGAGACTGAAAACTAATGTTTCCAGGGTGCAGTACTCTGAAAGTCTGGAGCATAGAACCATAAGTTTAAGCCCAGCCTGGGCAATGTAGTAACATAAAGAGACCCTGTCTCAAAATAAAAGTGAAAGAAAGGCTGGGGGTGTAGCTCTGTGCCAAGCCTGGGTTTGATTCCCAGTGCTGCTGAGCAAAAGCCTGTGGATACCTGACTTCCATGCTAACCACTTGATTAGTAATGGCTTGGAATAGGATTTGGAAAACCACATTTTTAAAGCTACTATAATGTCTGTATCTTGTACTCTGAATAACTACAATAAAGACAACAACATACAATGCATTAATTATTGTAACTATCCCACTAACCTGTTTTGAAACTGTCTTATTGTTATTTCTCTCATTAAAATTAATAAAATTAAAAATAAAAATAAATAAAGCTACTATAGTAAGTCCTATGATGTCCCAACATAGAAACACAGGCCCTTCCACGTTTACCACTTCAGATATGACCCGCACTACGGACGCAAGGGCTTAGCATAACCCAGCAGCTCCTTAGAAATCCATATCTTTAGGACTCACATGAGGTGCAGGGTCCAGAATCTGCATTTCTATTATATTCTTAGGGGGTCAAAACATGTGCTGGGGTCTGAAGCTAAATGAATAAATTCTTAGAACATCCCACGTCCACAAGAATTTAACAACCGAAGAGGAAGTCTCGAGTCCCGTAGCAGTACACTAGTAATAAGGGTACTATTGTTGAAAAAGTACATGAATGGGAAGCATAAAAATGTGAGGCCCGCCCTGGAGGAGCTGTCATGCTAGTGTGGTGTCATCATGATGCCCCCATGCGTCAGAAAGGCCCATCTGAGCTCCCGGGCTCCTCACTCCACTTGCCCAGAGCTGTTTAGTTCCCTATGCTCCATTTTCCACAGGACAGACAATTTGGAAGAAATGCCACTACACTTGGAATCATCTAAATTAGGGGGCTGAGCTGCTCACTCTGGTTGTTACATTATTTA
The DNA here is from genome assembly GCA_004027915.1 of Capromys pilorides. Classification (NCBI taxonomy): domain Eukaryota; kingdom Metazoa; phylum Chordata; class Mammalia; order Rodentia; family Capromyidae; genus Capromys; species Capromys pilorides. The sequence goes on from PVKN010009190.1 coordinate 9,823, forward strand.
TTTTACCCTTTGGCTGGCAAATTTCTGGCCAGAGACTTTTGAGCTCCCCAGTTCAGTAGCTGCTGACCCCTCAGCCTGGCTCCTCCTGTGTGACACTGAAGTAACCTTCACAAGAGGAGAGGGCAGACACACTGAATTTCCCTCAATCCTTTGGGAGCCACAGGGAGTCAAGAAATTGATCAAATGTATGTAGGTGGGACTAGGCCTCAGTGCCTAAAGCAAACAAGCTACCTCAGTCTTGTCTGGTTAAGATCAGTTATTAGTCAATAGGCAACTTTGTGTCATGTTACTAACTTTGAAAAAGTATAAAGGGTTGTTCTGCTGTGCATTAGTCTTGCCCATCAGGCAGACCAGCAACCTCCTATCCCAGCTTTTGTCTTCTTGTCTATCTTTCTCATTTCTGCCATCATTTCTCCCCTGGTAGAACAGATCATTATGAGATCGACAGATCCTCACATCAACATTCTTCTGTGTCTGCCTTCTCCAATCCTTAGGTAAACTGGATACAGCTCTGACAGTTCTTTCTCAACTACAGTTCTTTCTCAGTCTCGAAACTGTAAGATCAATACAGTCAATATAGCATGATCTTCCTCCCTCAGGCCAGCTTCATTGCTAGTGAGAAATGAGACAAGGTGAGGTAACACCTTGTCTCAGTTACTTTTCACTCGCTGCTGGCACACAATGCCCAACAGCCAAAATGAAGGAAGGAAAGGATTATTTAGCTCACCATTAATAGAGGTTTCAATTCATGCTAAGCTAACTCCAAGGCAGGATAGCACATGGCAGACAGCAGCTGTTCATAGTCATGTCAAAGAGCTAAAGCAAAGAGAGAAGTAGCAGCTCAAACCTCTAGCAAGCCTCTCTCCCCTCCTTACATTGTAATGCAGATTACCCAGCCCAGGGCCACAGGGTAGCACTCACACCTGCAATCCCAACATTAGATCAAGAATCAATCTCAAACTCCAGAAGCCACCCTGTGACTGCATGAGGCTTTCAGAGAACAACTAGACAAAAAACATAATGCACAGTCACAAGACACATGCCAAAATACCTTATGCTGAGGCCTCAGGAACAATGCTAACCATCACATCTCAGGCTTCTGGCTAAGATCAAGAGTAGGGACAATATTTGTCAAAGTCAGTGATGATCAGATTGTCAGAGACAGAGAGCAAGAATAAGAGGAGGAGTCAGGTGTCTTGTAGGAACAAGGACTTCTGGGTAAGCGGAAGTAGCAACAGAAACACTGCCACCACGCCCAGGGTGGTCTTAACACACCAGGATGACATGCAGTTTATGCTGTATCTACAAATGTGTCATTACTCTAAATATCCTATAATGGGCAGAGAGTCTAGCACAATAGCCAATCAAGGATTTCTCAGTAATAACCTTCTAACTGTCACATTTTGGGCATTCCATCTGTTATTTCTTGTTTTAGGCATAGCTTCTGTAGGTCACCTAGGGATCATGGTTTTCTCAGCCTCAGGTTGTTCCTGAGTGTCTACCTTGTCCTGGGACTTTGCTTTGTGAGAAACAGGAATGACAATAATGTAGTTCCTACACCACAGGAGCTCAGCCCTTACTATGAATAATCACTCCTCTGTCAGGAAAAACCCTAACATTTTTACCTCAAATATCCTACAGCCAGGGTCTAATGAGTTTTCTGTCATTGTTCAATTAGGGTTGGCAGGTAGATTTTTTATACAATCTTCTAGTTTTTGAAATCAATAATCTAATGCCACAGAACCCCAGAGAATGGGTTAACATTCATTAGCAGGTGGCACCCACAATGACTAGGAGGAAAGCCTTTTGTCACCTGCTATTCAGTAACTGGCAATCATAGAACATTATCCTTTCCTTCAGATATTAGGGTATGACTTTCAGTGGTAGATGACATTTATGTGAGAAGAAAAACTATGACCATGGCCACAGACACAATCTTGCATTTTCTCACATTCTCTGCCAGAGGAAACAAGCTCAGGAAAGATACAGTGTCATGGTCCTGCCACTCTGCGCAGGAGAAGAAATACTTTACTTCCAAGGCACTGTGCACAAAGAAAGCAGGGAGTCCTCCATGTTTTCTGGGGAAAGATTGGCAAAGGAGATTTCTATGTGGATAGCTTTAGAGGTAGGGTGGTTCTTTCTTTGGCAGTAATTTGATATTCACATTCATGCACACATGTGTACCTACAGGCATTTGTAAAGTACACGCACTCAATGCAAACACACACACTCTCCTCATTTTCCTTTCCTTGCACACACATAAATCATGTGCCCCAACAAAAAGATGGGAATCATATGCATTATTTATGGGTGGGAATTTTCAAGTGAATAGTCATTTTTTTGCCCTACAGCTTGCTTGACAGTGTGACTGATTAGATTCATCTCCAATACACAGCATGACCTTTACGGCTTTGGTATTTGGAGGAGGTATTAGACCTCCTCCATCGCCTGGTGGATTTGCTCTGTGTGGTTACCACTGGCAGAGGCTCTTTTGCCCTTTAGTAAATAAGCTAACCTGCATTTTATTATTCCATGTTATGATGGCATTCTGCTGTGTTTATTTGTTAAACACTCCAAATCACTGCAATTGTTTTTACCCTAAAGTATTTAAATTTAAATGTCAATGTTCACTTATCTTTTCAACAAATATTTTTCAAACACTCACCAGGGTGAAGCAAATTGTGATATAAATAACATTTACCAAATATAAGGAAAATGTGCTCTGTCCTTACAAGAACTGAAAAGCATATGGGAGAAACCCTTCAGGCAGACAAAACGTCCAAACGAGTGAAAGATGATGTAGCATAAGCCCATGCAGACCCAGAGCAGTGAGAATAGCAGGCTTCATTAAATAAAAATAAAAATAAAAAAACATAGCTGGCTGTCCTAAGAGGGCTTGCACCTGGGTTGATGGGCTTGGACAGGTGGAGGGAGAATAATCCAGGCATAAGATGTTACAGGGACAAAGACAGGAGGCAGCAACATCCTGGTTAGTGCTTTCTCTGTCGAGATTTAGGTTATTCCTTAATCTACCTTCCACACTTGGATGGGCTCTGTCACCCAGTGTGCAGACTCAGATATGCCAAGATTTCTGTATGCTCCATAAATAAATTAATATTTATTTGAATATGAGACTGCTTGAAAATCTTCAAATAAATAAAACCACTACTTAATATGAAGGTCTCCGCTGCTCATGGATTTCTCCATGTGCTTTTTCATCCTCTTATGATGGTCTGTTAAAATCCCCCTCCTGGAGGTGGGCTGCTAGGAAAACATTGGTGCTGCTGTTTTCACAACCAAGGGACTCAACCCAGGCAGGAGTAGCAGCACGTGGAGGTGTCTGGTGTTTGAGGTTGATTTGCATACACTGTGGAAACTAATGCACAGGCTCTGTCTAAGTGAACAACATAAATGCTAACTTTGCTTGGCAGAGAATATTCATATGCAGTCTCTTTGAGAAATATTCCAGGAGGTGGAAAATTTTTCAGAGAAAGAAAATTTTAAGAGGAAAACTCAAGAAAATTCTCATTTCCTTGTTTCACATTGCTGGCTCTCGAACTATTTCTTTTCCTTTTTTGTTTAATTATTATTATGGCCAGCTCAGTCTGCCCTGGGGGTGGGGCTGGCGCAGCATGTGATGCCTGGAATCGAACCATGGTCCCTGCGGTTGCCTAAGCTTGTCTAAGCAAGCACTTTAGATCACTGAGCCATCTCACCAACCCTTGAACTATTTCCCTAGAAATAAAGCTCCATTACTCTGAGACACTCTTAGAAGAAGTTCATACTAGGCTTACTATCAACTATATAAATCAGAGAGTGGAAAACTTCATATCAAGCAAATATTAAGTAGTTACTTATCTTTATGTACTGGGTATGGAATCCCAGATCAGTATATCGCATTCCCAGTCCTGTGGTTTCTGATAGAGTCTCACTGAACTGTCCAGTTCGGTAACTTGGAATACTCCTGTCTCAGCCACCAAGAATGGGAAGATTACAGGCATGTTCTACTATGTCCAGCTTCCATAGTTAGTAATTTCAATTTCCTGGAAGATTTATCCCAACCACTCAACTCTTTTCAAAAGCAACCTGATACAATATGTTGAGCAGTTATTTGACTTGCACTGTTATTTGTGGACAGTTGAAAAAACATTTCAGTATAAGGCTTCCAGAATTCCTTGGGCCTGCGAGATGGCTCAGCGGTCTAAAGCGCCTGCTTAGGCAAGCTTAGGCAACTGCAGAGACCATGGTTCCATCCCCAGCACCACATGCTGCACCATCCCCGTCCTAGAGCAGGCTGAGCCAGCCATAAAAAAAAAAAAAAAAAAGAATTCCCGAATTTCTTTTCTTTTTGGCTGGCTCAGGCTGCCTTAACAGTGGGTGTGGGGCTCAAATAGCCATCCCCTGTGCCTGACTGGGATTGCCTGCGCAGGTGCTTAAATCACTGAGCTAACCCGAAATTCCCTCCCTCCCCAGAATTGTTTTCTTTATTCCTTTCAAATAAGTACCTTTGAACACAAATAAAAATACATGTATTCTTATAGTTCACTAATGTGCACATATATATGAAAAATGCACAAAATGGAAACATTAAAGATGAGAATGAAATTTAAAAATGATCTCAAATCATCACTTGATAGTACTATGAGAATGATGATAAAGTGACATTTATTAATTTTAAAAACTTGGTTTTCAAGATTATGAAATTCTCCCCTGATGAATTTCTTAATACTATGTTGTTATAACATGCTAACGTGTGGACTTCAAGACCAGCATATTTCCTTTGTTTTTCAGTGGCTGGAAAAGGCATCTCAAGGCAAGTGACACCTTCATGTTGTACTCACTAAGCGATGGCCCTTAGTGTTGTGTCCCATTTGACAATTAAGTCAAATTTGTTTTGAAAATTCGTCCTGGGATTTTTCTCTTTTTAAAATCTGCTGCGCTCATAGGTATTAGGGGTAGGGAAGGGGGCAGTAGTTTTAATGTTTGCCAGCTTTTTGGTAACAACATGGCCCATATTATATGTACTTTATTTTATCTGTATATCCCCACAATGAAAATTCCCTCGCTGGAGTTATGGTAGCTTGAGTTTATATAATAAAAACAACAGAGTGAAAACATGAAAAAAAAAAATGTCAATCAGTCGCTCCTCAAACTGATAGGGAGTTATGATATTTATATTTTTAATAAATGGTTTATCATCTCTTAAACCCTCTATTCTTAAATTTTTCAGTAAAAAAATATTAGAAATTACATTCTCAAGTTTTTTTGTTTTTTTAAACTACACATAAAGTTCTGTTTTTTCTGTTTGTTTAAACAGGTGAACTACATTGCTTTTGGCCCAGAAAAGAAAAAATCACATTATGATAGAAATATTTATGGACACTGTTCCTATAGCGTTCCTTCCTATAAGCAATGAGTTTGTTGGGAAAGTAGTCGCTTCTGGAGCATCCCCAAAATGTCCTTCCTGCTGTTTCCAGGCAGCACCCACCAGGCAGTGCGTGTCTGCTCGGACCTTGGCTCCCTCTGTGGCTCGTGGAGAATTTAGGGCAAAGGGGAAGGCCTCAGCTCTGCCACCTCTTTCCTGGGCCCCTGGCCCCTGCCGTGGTGTCCTTCCGAATCTCTTTACCCTTAGCAATTCTGCAAAGTAGTTTTCCTGTTGTACGAACTTCCGAGGAAATTGGAGACATTGTCTGTAAGCCCATAAAGCAATAAGTAAGGGTCGGTTGGTCCTTCCTTGTGCATATCGACTGTGTACATGTGCACGCATGTGCATGTGTGTGTCCATGGTGGTGGTGGTCGGGGGGGGGGGGGGCGGTCACACAGTTGCACTCTGGGTACAACTCTGACCCTCTATTTCTTTCTTCCCCACCCACACAGAGATGGAGGAGACCTGGCCAACAACGTGGTTCTCTATCCCCCAAGAGACCACACAGCAAGGAGGAAAGGTGGTCACAGTCTAGGGCATTACGAAATAGACAACGTCAGGTAAACTGTCCAGTTCCCACGGTCACAGCCCAGGCTGCCGGGCCATTGGTATTTAGTTACTAGAGATGGTGGCGCGCTTAGATGTAGGAAGACGGAAGGTCACCGTGGGCTCCCACGCACTCTTGTGTTGAGTCCCTCTCAATCCCCATTCATGGGTGTTGTTATTGAAAGAGACACACCACAGAAGTATCTTGTCCCAGGTTGCTCTGCTGCTGAGCAGTAGACGTAGCCCAAGTCTCACCTTAGGTGCTGCAAACACGCTGCCAGTGATGAAAGTTGGAAAAAAGAAAAAGAAAGCCAGGTGATAGCAGTGAGAAGACTGTTTATGTAAAATAATAGTCTCAGTGGGCACGGGAAAGGTGGGAAAACAGCTATAGTTTGTCAAGTATTTCTAACGATATAATTATATGTTACAATTAATATAACAATAATGTAGTCTGAGATACAAAACAAATGTTGCTTGCAATACAAGGAAAAGGAAGCCCACTTTGACAAAACATTATCATCCAGTAGGATAGAGATTTATAAATGATATGAAATAACATTTCACTTACATTATTTTATAAATAATCCATTTGCATGTGTATTCACTGTGTTTATTCTTTCAAAACAAAAATCAGAGCTTATAGATTTTTATGTCCCTGGCACTTTATCCTCCATATTAAAATCCTAAACACAACACAAGTTTATCCCCATCTATAAGACAATAAGAAGTCATTTTTTTAGGGGAAGGTGATTTATTTCAATAAAAGTTATGTCGGATTTGCCTCCAGATGTGGTTCCAAGTAATGATACTAAGTTCCTTGACCTTAAGAAAAGCCTCATTATATTTTTAAGCTGCTTAGAAAGAAAATATTAATCATAAATCGTGTAAGTAAAGGCTTTGGGTAAATGCCTGGCTCAGAAACACAACCTGAGCTGTGCAAGCCCCACTGAGAGAGCAGCCAATCTTCACCCTCGTATAACCTCGGCAGGCCTGGCTGCCCCTGCACCCACCCCACCACAGGGCGCCCCCAGGGCCACTCATGCCCGAGTTTCTTTTCAGCGCAGCCTCATCCTCGGCAAAAATCTTCCTCCTCTAGTTGAGAGTGGAGCTTGAGCAGATGCGGTCAGCTTAGCTTAGGCTGTGCTCCCCATGAGAAGGAAGACAGAGAACGAAGGAGGATGGGCGGGAGGAGCAGACAGCAAGACTGTGGAGGTGTGCCTGCGCATCGCCTAGACTAGAGAGTGCCCTGAGCTGAGTGTTGTTTGGGAGCCCTGAGTCTTACTGTCCCCGTACAATCCGTACGATCCGAGGGGCTAGCAACCCTCTACTGCTCACCTATTCTTGCTTTCAGGCCCATCTTTCCACAACGCAAGCCAATCATTTTATGTATTGGACCCCAGAAAGAACAGCTCTTTCCAGTGCTAGTGACAATGGTGAAACTGTTGTGCAAAAACGCAATATTAACATACAGCGTGTCACATTCATTATCCTTTCTAGTATATTTTAAGAGCAGCGGTTCACTAACAATTGGGTTCATGAACAGAGCACTCAGCAAAAAGTTTGCCTGTGTTTCAAAACTCCACATCAGGTGACCAACACAACCGTCACTGTCTCCCCCAGAACGGTGGACAGAATCAGACTCCTGACCCAAGATACGGGCAGGAGAGTGGCAAGCGAAGTCCCAGCAGGGTCAAGCCACATTGTGCCTTATGGGGGTAGGGGGGGGTCTTAGAAACTTCGTTGCTTTGCGGTCCACAGACACAGAAAATAGATGATTAGTTGCTGAGGCTGGGGTTGGGCAGATGGCAGCATGGATAAGACATATCTTTTTCAGGTGGTTAAAATGTGTTAAAATTTGACAGAGGTGATGGTTATGAACTTCCCTGTGTATGTTAAGAAACAATGAATTTAGTCATTGAAATGGAGAAATAGGGAGATAGCTCAGTGGCGTAAGTACCTGTTTGGCAAGGGCAAGGTCCTAAGTTTGATTCCCAGTGCATAATAATAATTATAATTATAATAATTATTATTTATATATATATTACAATCACTTAAGTGGATGAAGAATATGGTATGCAAATGATTCTTCATTTAAGCTCCTTCAAAACAATTTATTTTCAGTAATGTCTGTGCTAGTCCAATCTAGAAAGTTTCGTGATGTAGCAAGATTTTTCTATGGTGTCAGATTTGCCTCGCAGATGCGGTTCTGAGCTATGATACTAAATTCCTTGACCTTAAGAAAAGCCTCATTATAGTATTAAGCAGCTTAGAAAGAAAATATTAATTATAAATCATAATTGTGTAAGTAAAGGTTTCAGATAGCTTCAGGAGATGAGAATGAATGTGAGGGTTCTATGTTGGATCTACAGAAAAAAAAAATAATAATAATCCCAGAAGCAATGAAAAAAGGAGGAGGCATTCTAACGTTCTTTGCCTATTGTTTGAATAGGAGATGATATGACTTTGTTATAACAATGTGTAGACTTTTCTTCTTTTTTTTTTTGTTTTTGTTTTTCTTTTGTTGTTGTTATTGTTTTTTGTTTTGAGACAGGATCTCACTATATAGCCTTGAACCCACTATTTAGTCCAAGCTGGTCTCAACTGACTACAATCCTCCTGCCTCAGCATCCTGAGTGCTGGGATTTCAGGTGTGCCCACTCCATTCTGAAGCAATATATGTACGTATTCTAACATTTTTGTTTGTCTACACTGAGACCTCTTATAGCTAAGAACTGTGTTTTTCAACTGGAAGTGTGCTAGGATACTTAATTGAAGGGTACATTTTAGACACATGACCCTCTGAAAACTGGACTTTTCAGGATCATGCATCTTAAGATAGAAAAACATTGGGATAGGGCACAGGTCAAAGGCTGTTCCCATAGTGAAGTTACTCTGGCTTGTTCTAGTTGCCCCTGGTATTTCCAATGCATACAACAACCAATTTGTACTTTGGAGAGAACAGAAAAAGAGAGAAAGAGAGAGACAGGGAGGGAGATGGCAGGAAGCAGAGAATAAGGAAGGTAGAGGAAGGAAGCAAAGACCCTGATCTAGTTTGCAAACCAAGGATTTATGCTTGGTTTCTCTTTTTCAGCAATTCATATTGGCTTTAGACACAATTTCCAGTGCTCTTGGGATGTCGTCCTTTCCCAGCCCTCAACTATTAGGATTTATAATTTTTGGCTAACATTTCATAACCTTAAGCCACTAAGGCAGGGTGGGAGGAGTTAATTTATAAAATATCAGCTTGTTTGAGACTTGAGGCAATATTTAGACTAGTATCCAAAGCGATGGTCAAAATATGAGCAAGTGAATTTGTGAGCAAGAAGAAAAAATTCATAGCTTGAAAAAATGGTTTTGAAGAAATTTGGGGATAATTTATTTATATCCTCTATTTTGGATGTGTCTGACATTAGCTTTAGTTGGTAATACACCATTTGCCAAGCCAGGTTACAAAGTGTGCATGAGCATTCTACATATATGTGGCCACGCATCCCCTAACAACTGGTATTGTATGAGCAATATAATATTAAAGACTTTCACCGTTATGTAAATATCAGAAAATATACTTGGGATGACTAAAACTGCATCGTTGGCAACATGACCATCTGGAGCCACCAGTCTGTGCGTGCAGTCCCTGAGCAGGGCACCACTGTGCAACCCGGGGCTGTGCTTGCTCGTGCGTGTACACGGGTGGGTGTGTAGAACCCGCAACCACAGGCTTCTGGAACTGAAAACCCTTGATTCATCCAGTGCTTCCTCCTCCCCCCACCCCCCGCCCCAATTTCCAAGGATCCAAAGAAATTCCAAGAAATTTTAATTTTTTTGTGACCACTGTCACAGTTTAAAGCCAAGATGTCACGCAAAAGACTTAAGCATTAAAGATTTGATGTGCAGTGAAGATGTTTTTGAGGGTGATGCTTTGGGGGAGCAACTGGATCATGAGGGCTTTGATGTGGTCAACTGGTGAACCCACTGATGCATTAATGGAACCTGACACAGAAGAGAACATCATGTCCTAGGCTGCTTTGTCTGTCTCCGTCTCTGTCTCCGTCTCTGACTCTGACTCTCTCTTCTCTCTCTGTCTCTGTCTCTGTCTCTGACTCTCTCTCTGTCTCTGTCTCTGTCTCTGTCTCTATCTCTGTCTCTGTTTCCCTCCCTCCCTTCCTTTCTGCTCTCCCCCTTCCATGAAGTGCAGCCAGTTGACCACACCCTAATAGTTCCAAAGCTTATGAACCAAAACAAACTTCCCTCCCTCCGAGTCACTTTCCTCGGGTACCAGGTCACAATGCTGAAAGGCCGACACGATTAGCAGTGATAATAACAGTATCAACTCAACGCTGACTTTGGTTAGTCACTCTTTTCAATATTTTCAGCCCTCCAATCTATACTGCGATTAGGCCATCAATGAGAATCATGAGAAATAACAAGGCATTTTCAAACATTTATGCAGCTCCAAGTACAAAGCTCACATTTATTTGACAGAGGCTGCAGGGCATCAGATCATTTCTATTACCTTTGGATTGTAGCACTATTAGGGTTTGGTTTGTTATTAATTTAGAGTCAAGTACAGATTCTCCTAAATCTTACAAGCATTTGTAAAATTTTGGCAAAACAAAGATCTTTTTAATATCCAGCTCTAATTTTCCTTAGGCTTCAGCAAATGTGCAAGCGATTTCGTGATCATATCTGGACATGTGTGAGATGTAACAACACGTTGACATAAACATTTCAATTGCTCTCTGCCTTTATGACCTGGCCTTAGATCTGCCTCTCTCTGTGTCTCCATCTCTGTCTCTGTCTCTCTGTCTCTGTCTCTCTCTATCTCTGTCTCTCTCTTGCCCTCCCTCGCCTTCTCTCCCTTCCCTTCTTCTTATCTCTTCCTTTTCTTTCTTGTTTCTCAATCTGCATGCTGGTTTTATTCCCAATTTAACACCCAACTTGATGTTCCAACAGGAGGGAAAGAGAGAGAAATTATTTTTACAAAGCCCATGTCATGATCTTTGCTTTGCTCTCAATGAGACGAGAGCGAGGCTCTAACTTTCATCCAGCCCCTTTGCTCCCACCCCCATGGAAGGGCATAATGCTTATGAATGCACATTTATATCATCTGCCGGGGAAACATCGCCATAGCTTAGATACCCACTGGGCTTTTCTTCACTTTTGACAGAAGTTATATAGAGTTTATATTTAAAGAAAGAAAAATGAAAGGCTATCCTCTGAATTTCTAACAGAAAATGTTGGGCTTTTTAAATGCCCTGTGCCCACGGGTGATTCTTAGAGAGGAGCCTGGGGATATCCTGTACAAACAAAGGCAGTGTCTGGTGGTACTCTTAATGTGAAGGTCAGGGTTTTATTTATATTCTCACTCAATGTAGAGAGAATAAAAATCAATACAGATACGAAGCTGACATACATTGTCCACAAGCTTTGGTATTTCTAAATGCGAACCAGAAGTGCACAAAGGGAACCCTCTGTAGAACAATTCAATTCTCAATTGATACAAAACTCTACCCCTTTATTACCAGATTCTAAATATAGTATAAGATTTTCTTTTGGTTTAGCTCTTTTAGATACACTTAGATTTATTGATCATTCTCACCGCAGAATGCATTTAATTAATAGCTTTACAAAATATAGGAACTTCTAATACTGCCTCTAGTTTTCCAGACAGTTTCCTGTAAATGGAGACCAGAAGATCTGGGGTATGCATGTTTAATAAGACTTGGAGTTATGGTGGATCGGGAAAGCCCTATGGTTGAAAAGGCCCATCATGATGCCTAGTAGTTGTAGCTTTCAGTAGAAAAAAAAAAGGCCAGAACTCTTTCTCTATTCACGTGTGTTATGCAAAGACATCCTTCAGACTCTACCTAGATGGTCCATTACGCATGTTGAAAATAAGATAAAAATCCATCAACCATGCAGAATTATTTACCCTCTTTTTATTCTTGGATTCCTATAGCTATAGAGAAATCTTAAGTATATTGTAAAAACTTTCTATACTATGGGTTTGTTTTTCTCCTCCTTTTCTGCCTCTGTCCTCAATGTAATGTTATTTATTTAAATCAGAGATACTCCACCCACATAGATAGCTATGTGCACACAGGAGAAGGGTGTCAATAACCTGACACAGCTTTTCTTTCTCCGGAAATTGTTTCAACATTGGATTCATTTGTTTTTAGCTGACAAACAAAAAGTCTTTGGGATGTATATGATGCTTCCATCTGTGTATGTGTTGGAGACCTGCTACATCAATCTGCTAGAAACACACCTTACCCCATATACCTATTTTGCTTATGTATTGGGAGAACATCTACAATGTAACAATTTTCCAGTAAACAATGTGTTGTTATTCAGCATCATGACCAAGTTGTACAAGAGATCTTTTGAAATAATTCTGCTCGCACTGAAACTATGGATCCTTTGGCCAGCAGCTATCTAATTCACCTTCCTCCAAACTCCTGAATGGCATCTACAATTGGAAGTCAGAAAGTCCCACCTCAAGCTCCTCCCCTGCACACTGAACGCACTCATCCCCTCATCTTTACCACTTTTGCAGTATCTCTGGAATCCTCTTTTGTAAATTTCTATAGTTTTGCTGCCGTGGTTGTCTTGATGTCCTCAATGGACTCAAAAACTTTCCCCTTCCTGGTTATTTCTACTTTGAGGAAGAGCCAGAAGTCTCCGAGAGCCAGATCTGGTGACTACAGTGGATGAGGACATGTGTTCATCTTTTTCACAAGCCTGTCTTTCTGTTGGGCAGCACTGAGCAGCAGCACTCATTGTGCTCCTTATCACACCTCATAAAGACACTCAGGAAAGCAAACTCCAGAGCTGCTGAGGGAGCATCAAGAATGACGGGATGAGTGTTTGAAGCAAGGGCATGTGTCATGAGGGGTTCGTGGACTCTTACTGTAACATTGGTTAATACAAACATTCACCACCTATTTCTAGAACACTTGGCATCTTGTTTGGATAGGTGTATATGGGCAAATTGCATATGAGCTTGTAGCTAGGGACAGAAGGGTACACAGTGAGATGATTACCATCAGGATAGCTGCGGAAAACAAGAATAGCAGCTGTGTGGTATCTTGGGGCCTGTTGTAGTCATTTTTCTGTTACTGGGGAAAAAAATACACAACACCCACAACCTCAAGGAGGAAAAGTAAAGAAAGAAGGTAGGGAAGCAGAAATATATATAACAGCTTGGATAATTGTACTTCTGATTTCTGCTATTCTGCTGAAAGGAGTAGAGTTAATGCTTACATTTTTTCTCTCTTCTTTTTAATTTTTTCACCAGTTTTGCATGCTTATATCTGGTAATATGAACAACTAATTTGAAGACAAAAATATGAAACATAACAACCATTGTAGAATTCTTATCTTTTTTTTTAATGAGCAGAACATTTTTATTGAGGCAAAGAAAGCTCTTGTTCAAGACAGAGAGACAGGAGGGAGATCCCAAGTGAGTGTCCCCCAGGAAGCTGTTTCTTCCAAGGACTTTTATAAAGGGGAAGACATGGGAACTCTCTTAGGTGGGTATGAGGTAGGACAAAGATTATGATCAACCAATGAGATTACAAACACCATTGCTCACGTAACACTGATTAAAATCAGAATCCAATGAAAAAGCAAGTCACATAGCAAGAGGGCAAGAACACACATGTTCAGCTTGGGCTCATGACTCTTTCCAGACTCTTTCAAGGTGATTGATACTTACTTAGAATATGAATCCCTGATGCCCATCCTTAGGGAAATATGTAGCTGTATTTATTTACTCTTGTCTTGAGACCTGGCCCCTGGTGGAGGAGTGTCTATCTCTAAAGTCACCTTGTTTTCCATGTTGTCTTTGAGGGTCTGGCCCTGTCTGACTGCCTATAATATTTCTATCTAATTCAGCTTCTTCTCTCATAATGAGCCAGAAAACCCCAGAAGACTCAGCTCACCTGGGTTATATGAGATGGACAGCTAAAGCCTTGTTATATCTCTATAGACAAAATCTGGTGGATCCAGCAAAAGGAATCTAAATGTAATCAGGCTTATTCACTATAGGTTTTACCTGCATGATTACCTGAGTTTTGGTATCTTCTAGGAAACAACAAATTTTTGAGAGAATAGCATGTGCATAATCAAAGCACGAGCATTTGAGTTAACACACTGGCATTTAGACTCCATTATTTATGGAGTTTGACAAATCAGTGTAAGTCCCTCTAACTTTAGTTACAATTATCTCTAAATTTTGAGAACTTATGAAAACCAGATTAATACCTTATTTTTACTGTCAGTGCTTTTAAATAATCTAAGTAT
>PVKN010009191.1:0-24094 GCA_004027915.1 Capromys pilorides
TAGGGATTTATTAGAATATTAATGGTTGATAGAAAATACCAGTTCCATGTTAAGTCTAAGGCATTTAATATTCAGAAAGACAATGATATTAAGCTCAAGTACCTATGTTATAGAATAATAGTATCACTAAATTTCTCTTCTGGAGGGTTAAGAACTTAAGCTTTCAGACCAAAAAATTAGAGAAGAAGAAGGGCTACAAGAATGACCAATATTTTGGTCCTAATCCTTCAAGGTCAGTGAGGACTCAGGTCATAAGAGAACGTGTGCTGTAATATCATATAACTCAATGGTATCCCAAATTTTCTGTTCAAGGAGATTATGGGAACATAGAGGAAGGGGATTGGCAATGTATAGTGTGCCTAAGGAGAGTCACCTGGAGAGAAAACATTCTCTTGGGCTTTCACAGAGAGCAAACTGGTCAAGCAATGGCCGTGACTCTTCCAGACAGCTGGCACTGACAAAAGTTCTACAAAATGCTGCGCATGGTTTCAAGGTAAATCCTGAGGGAATTTGACTGAACTAATCAGACAAAAGTTACATGTCTTGTTATATAGGTCTTGCTTTAACTTGCCCTTAACCACCCAGCAGAAAAATTTAACCATGAGGCATAAAAAGTAAAGCCAGAGTAGTACGCTGAGCTGTAAATGGCTCAAGTCAACAGTTTCCAACATTGCCAGTTCTGCTGCTAACCCACCACTATTATGGAATATTGGGCTATGTATATAGCTACTTTCTCTTAGTTCAATGAGAAGAAATATTTGTATCAATAGTGTTTAGAAAAGTTATCATGTCTGCATCTTGTGCTCTGAACAACTACTATGAAGACAACAATATACATTGTATTAATTATTGTGACTGTCCTACTAACATGTTTTGAAACTGTCTCATTGTTATTTCTTATTCTTTTTTTTTTTGTGGGACCAGGGTTATTTCTCATTTAAAGTAATAAAAAAAGATTCCAACTTATGAACAGTAGAATGCAAGTGTAAAAAAATACCTTAAATATGTTTGATGTAAGAGATACGCATTTGCACTTTTCCTCCTGTGAGTTGGATTATTTTAACATACAAAAATGAATTACAGGTGATCGGGGAAATGAAAGTGGGCTTTGGAGGAGTGATCAGGTCATGGGGGGCTCATAAATAGGATTAGTGCTCTCACAAAAGGCCCCCAGAGCAGCCTTGCTTTCTACCACATGTGGACACAGCCACGGAATCTGTCAGTGTCTTAGTCTTGGACTCCCCAGTCTCTAGAACTGTGAGAAATAAGTTTCTGTTGCTCATAAATTACCCAGACTAAGATATTTTGTTATAACAGCTTGAATGAGACTAAGATAACAGAGTTAAAGGTAATAAAGAAAATGGCAGAGGGAGTAGTGGTAGAAGTCAGTTGTGAACACTGACCATTGGTCCTTTCTTGCAGGTTTCTAAGTTTTAAAAATTTTAACCCCTTCTCTTTGTTTGCTCAGCCCTAGATATGGTGACCATTTATTGCAGTTGGGACCTTAAGGTGAACATAAATATTATGGTTTGCAGTAATAACACCCTTCTTAGATGCGTGTCTGCTTCTATTAACTGTTTCTATATATTTGCCTGATGGGCTTTAGGATCGCAATATGATAAAGACAAGGACAGGGGACATAAGGCAATCTTTTATTACATCATTTCAGGAAAGCATTTGATAAAGGCCCACTAGTTGTATAACTTTGGTCAGGTGTGTGGATGATAGGCAGCAGAAAACATTATGCACAGGCAGCTACCTGGATTGCAAAGTCCTCTTCACTCATGCTTCTAATAAGCTAAGCATTTGGTTCATTCAAAATTGGATGGACTCTCATATATTCGCACCAGTACTCAGAGGTTAGCAGGAAAGCAGTGGAATTAGACAGTGGAGGAAAGAGGAGAGATCTCTTCAAATCAGCCACCTTAATCTAGCAGTTCTCAAATACTTGAAGAATGTGGAAAGACCCTGGAGAGCATAAAACTTGGAAGGTGTTGGTATTGTCCCAGAGAAGCAGAAGAAGGCTGGGGGTCAAGAGACATACCTTCCTGTTCCTAAGAACTTAGTTGGTTTCACAAGGCATTAGAGACCCTCTGTATGACCAGGCCTTGCCTCCCACTGTTCTTGTTTTGGCCTGCTGCACTCCATGTTGTTGGTTGCTAGAATATGCCAGGCCCCTTTCCTTAGAAGGACATTTGGAATTGTAGAACCCTGTATATGGAAGAGATGGGCTCTCATGGGCTGGAGAGATAGCTTGGTGGTCTAAGTGCCTGCCTGGCAAGCTCAAGGTCCCTAAGTTCGATTGCTGGAACTGCATGCTGTGCTGGTCTTGGCCCTCAAACCGGGTGTGGTGGTGCACACCTGTAATCCCAGAGCTGGAGAGGCTCAGACAGGAGGAACACTACGAGTCTGAACTGTATAGTGAGACCCTGCATCAAAAAGGAGGAGGGGCTCTTGTTATGCCATTTCTATCTTGTCTTTAGCTTTCTGGTTTGTGTTCCTTTATCAGAGATGCTTTGCCTAAAATGTAGGCATAGATAAATACTTGTAGAATGAATGAAAATGATTCATGATGACTGAACGGTGAGGTATATTGACTGTTTATCAAACAAGATGTCTGATAAAGATTAGAGGGTTCTGAATTACTGATTTTCTTACTCTAGTGTCCAGAGAGAGTCTGAAATTGTCTGGTTGTAATCTCAACAATACATAGGTCACTTAAAAATTTTTCAATATGCTTATATACGTTATCTTTTAAAACAAATATATGTGCACATGAGACACAGAATGGGAGACAGTGGTGTGGGAGGGAGAGAGAGAAGTAAAGAAAGAGGAGAGAGAAAGAGGGGGAGAGAGGTTTTAGCATTTTTAGCTCATAGTGATCCTACTATTTTCAGCCTCTTCAGCCCTGGGACTACAGGTGTGAGCCACTACACCTGGTGTCAGTGGCCGGCTCAGTGAGCCTGGGGTTGGGGCCAATGCATCTTATAGACTTTTTAATATTGTTGCACAGATCTTAAATGTTCTTCTCTTTCTAATTTTTTCCTCTCTGCAAAAAAAAATCTTTTAAAAATATTTATTTATTTATTTATTTTATTTTGTGCAGGGTCTTGCTATGTAGGTCAGACTTGTAGTGAGCCTCCTGTCTCAGCCTCTCCAGCACTGAGATTATAGGCATGTGCCACCACACCTAGTTTCGGTGGGCACCTCAGTGAGGGCTAGCATGGCATATAGTACCAGGGATTGAGCCTAGATCTTTTCGATTGTCAGGTGAGTGCTTAAATTGCTGAGCTATCTCTGTATTTAAGTTTGTATAATTTTTCTCACTTATTCTCATTTCTTTTTTATTTCTATGACTAGCCCATAGACATACAATAGAATTCTCTATTTTTTCCCTTTCTTAAAAAGCATTTTTGATCTTGATGAAATCTGTCATTTATTTGCACATATTATTACTTAGTGTATTAGTCATCAGTAATTTAAAATCTCAGCTCAAAAATAGCATTGCTGGCATTTGATTCTGTTGACTCTAATCTCTTAATTTTTTTTGGATATTGTGTAATTAAAACTGAATACTGTAAGTTATATAGAAAAAAAAAAAACAGTAGAGATGGATATAAGTGATTTCAATGCCCGGAAATGAGTATGCCTTTTCTTTTACAAAGGTGTGTGTGTGTGTGTGTGTGTGTGTGTGTGTGTGTATGTATGTGTTTGAGGAACATGGCAAATCAATATAGCCTGTAGTAGATATAAATTTGAGCTTTATTAGTTTTTTAGTGCATTAAAAATTAAAGTAAAATTTTCACGTGGAGTCAGGACTGCTCCTGCTTGGCGAGGCACAGACTTCTGGGTTTTCCTGCATTTGATTCCATCCCCAGATTTCAGTAGCTCTTTTTTTGCCTCGGCCACGCAAGGACCTTCCTTTGTTCCTCTGCTAATAATGGATGATTGTTCTTTGGAATTTGATGCAAGTCTTTGTGGTGAGGAGAGAAAATAAGGCTTGGTTTTCCTGTCCTAGCTTCATAATTAGAGAAGCCTCAGATGCCAGAATGCTGGGGATCAAATTTTTAACAAGTTCCTAATACTCTTCAAGAGCGCCATTTTCTGCTTCCTATCTGGTGGAGGACAGGGTGTCCAAGTGGATTTCCATTGCCCTGTGGCATCGCCTGCCTGTGCAGGGTCTTGGGCAGATGGATTTCCTGCCTACACTCCCACCATAGAGCGGCAGCAGGAGGCTTCCAGTGACTGTCAGTAGGGCAACAAGACAGGCGAGCTTCCTGCCTTCTTTCATGTGCAGACAGCTCCTAATGCCGATAATGAGGTCATATGTGGTGACAAATTACTTTTCCAGAAATCTATGTCTATTGTCCTAAGAGTTCATTAAAGTAAATACTAAGATTTAGAGGCTGATTTTAAACTTTTGGAAAAGCAGTTTATCCAATCTTCCCAATGGCTCTTGCCAAATGGATTGTCTTTGTAGATTAGTTTCAGTGTATTTCAGCTGGTTCTGTTTATTCTCATCGTGCCTTACGATGCTTTGCACAAAGGGTCTCAACCAGTTTTTTTTTTTTTAGTTAAAAGGAGTGAAAGATTACCCCAAGATACAGGATTAATATTACTCTTAATATAAAAGCTGCACAAAAGGTAATTGATTTAATGCTTTGAAGTTGTAAAATTAGAATTATGGCAGAGGAGGAAGTGGGGAAGAAGAGAGGTTTCTCAAGAGCACTGAGGATGTAGGGGCAGAAGGATGGAAATTCTTGGAAGGGCAGGGAAGGTCTCTGGTCCTGAGCAATGCCATACAGAATGTTGCTTTACAGCCTGTTATTCTATACACGGTGCAATTTTACACTTAGGTTTCTGAGCAGCTGAGACAAAGTTTTTAAGATTGCTTCCTATTTGAGCTGGCTTCTGGTCGGGGCTGCATTGTATGGAACACAGCTTTTCTCTGCGAAGGATCTCAGATGTGTTCTTTCTTTCCTTTGAGGTCCCTGTTTCTATATTCTGGATCATGACTCTGGGCCCCAGATCTATGTCTCTGGAAGGCTGGTGCACAGATTGCAAGAATCAGATAGTTTTATGTATTGAATTATGTATAATTTCAATTATATTTCTGTGCATATACATTTTGTAACTGAACCCATAGCATTCTTGTTTTCATGAGAAATTAGGGTCATTGATCTAGAGAAATAATTATCAGTGAGCTCTGGGCTGGTTGTACTTGTTTCTGAAGTGTAGAACTCTTGATGCCTGACGTCCTGGCTTCTGTGAGTCCCACGTCGTGTGTATGTGTCTGGGCTCTCCTCTTTCCACTTCATGCATTGGAGTGGAAGTCTTCACGTGGTGGAACTGTGAAAGGGGCAGGGATTTGGCTGGTGGTAAGTGCACGAGAGCTGGGCTTCAGTGAATGAGATTAGTAGCTTTAGCAAAGAAACTGCAGAAGATGTATTTGCTCCTCTTGTTGGGTAAGGACACAGCAAAAAGATGACCATTTGTGCATGATCATAAATAGTGTCTCTCACCAGACATTACATTTTATGGCATTTTGATCTTGGATTTATTGAACTTTCAAAGTACCAAGGCTATGATATGTGACTAAAGCAGCCAAAACAGAGTAAGACACATGCCTATTTTTTAGTTTTTTTTTTTTAAAGAAAACTCATTGCTCTGCACATGGTCCAAATTCACAGGCAGGATTTTCAAAGTAATCCTCTTCACACTTCAGGTTGATGTGATGTTTCATAGCTTCAGTGCTCCCTACTCTGTGAGGTGATCTGTAGACCTCCCTGAAGAACTTGCTTATTGTTCTGGGCCAGAAGAACAAGAAGGGAGGACCTAGGACCTTTAGGATCCTCAGACTCGACTCTGCTGTGTCTGCCCCCATGATTTTTTTCTTTTTGTAGCCTTGAAATTATTGGTGAAGCTTGACAGTGGGTAAGCTCTTTGCCGTTTCAATAAGGCAACCATTTGTACTAGCTCATTACTTAATGGAATTCTTACAAAAATTAAATGACTTCGTGCATATCAAGAAGCACAATACATGGCACATAACAATGCTTCAGGGTTACTGTGGTCATCATCAGTCATAGTCAGCAACAGCAGCAGTAGTAGGTGTGGCAGTAGGAAAGGCAGTAGCACCTGCAGCCTAGTGGCAGGTGTAGTGGGTGTGATTCTGTTATCTACAATAGCTTTGGATTGTAATTTTGTATTGAACTATTTCCAACAATTGAATACAATATGATGTAGAGATTAAACTATCTTTGATAAATGTTTATGGTCATTAGAGATTATTTTAAGCTTATAAGACTCTATAATAGAGTGAAAAAAATAGCAATTTAAAAATGAACATGTAAGTGCTTGCCTGGCAAACTCAGGGTCCTAAATTCAATCCCCAGTACTGAAAAAAAAAAGAACATATATTTCTGGTACTGAAATACCAGAGGGTTTGTAATAATGGAGAGCTATGATTTGAGCTGAGTGTTAATATTGTATTTAATATTTTTTCCTTAATCATATACACTTTAAACCTTAAACTTTTTTTGCAGGTGCTATGCCACTGAGCTACTGCGCAGCTCCAATATGCACACTGCAGCATCCTTCTGAGTACTGATAAATAGTATCTATGCCATCTTATGATTTTAGCAGCCAGTAAAGACTCATAATTTATTATCCTCATTCAGCATGCTTCTGGAAAGCTTTACCTCCAAGTTAGAAACATTATAGCTTCTTAGGCCTTGATTCCTCATTATTTCTGGTATACACATAGCAGAAGCCACTAAAGAAATGACACATACATTAACATTTTCTGGCATATTGTGTTTTGAATACTCACTGATTCGGAGACTTAGCCTACTGTATCTGGGTCTTTGAAGCATCTGCTTCAGGTGTGAGAGCTAGGCTTCCTTCTTCATGACCACATCCTCTCTGTAGGACAGCGTAAGAGGCTTTCTGGGAAAGACTCTTCATGTAAAGTCTGTGTCGTCCGGCTGACTTTAACTTCACTCTCTTTGTATCCAAGTGGTGTTTATTACATGATCACCAAGTACTAGGTACGGTGCTAGGTATGGTTATAGGTAATCACAAAGTAGTAGGTGTGGTGAATCGACTGTTCTTAGCCTCTAGCAGATCGTAGGGGCATATATGTCGTTAAGAACAGTGTAGTTTAAGAGTTTCTCTAACTGCTGTGAGAGCCCGGAGGAGTGAGTCACTGGCTGGACTGGGGAGGAGCAAAAGCTCTAACGGAGGCAGCATTCAGCTGCAGGACAACTGCTATTCTGCTGAGAGAGGAGAAGGGGTACCATGATCTCCGCTGTCGGAGGCAACGTCTTCTGTCAAGATGTGACTACATTGCTGGGGGTGGGAGAGCTGGCCCTGCTTGCTTCTTCCATCTCTCCCAACACTGATGCCCACAGGAACTTCAAAGAATAAAATAATGTGGTTAATCCTTGCTTGAATTTGTGCCTTAACAATTGGAGTAAAATGCCTAATATTTGACTGTGTCTCTGACATTCACAACTCTCTCCTCTTTTTTTGTGGAAAGAATTGGAGAGCAGAGCTTTTGAAGACACATATTAAGGACAGACATTTAGCACTTTAATAGTGTCACTCACGTCTATTTGAGCTTGTTGTTATTCACCACAAGATATCTATCAAAATTTACAGAGCCATTTGGGGATGCCAATGTGCACAGTGAAGCGGTGGGATTCAGAAGCATCCCTTTGTCTATGTCTGCGTGTAACTCTGCATGGATGCGGGGTAGCTGCGGCTCTGTGCTTCTTTGCTCCACTGAATGTGACATGGAGGTGAAAGAGCCTTTTATTAAAAGGTGCTATGCTTTTAGGGGTGCACACATGTCAGGGGTTACATGCTTACACCCACCATCCACACTGTGGATGTGTGTGCGGTGTGTATAGACGGCCATTCTTGCAACTCCATTAACATTATTGACCAAAAATGATAGGTACTAATAAGAGATAGGAGCTAGCTAAACACACTAACAGATTTTAAAGGAAGTTCAGCTTTCAAAACTCCCTTTGCCTATGAAATGGAGAAGTTTCCTCGAGAAACAGGTTAAGGCTTGGGAGACAATTTAGTGGCATAAGCACCTGCCTAAAAAAGCTCAAGGTCCTCAGTTTGATCCCTGGTACAAAAAAAAAAAAAAAAAAAAAAAAAAAAAAAAAAAAAAAAAAAAAAAAAAAAAAAAAAAAAAAAAAAAAAAAAAAAAAAAAAAAAAAAAAAAAAAAAAAAAAAAAAAAAAAAAAAAAAAAGAAAGAAAGAAAAGAAAAGAAACAAGTTAATTTAGGATTATTAGAAATATCAAACAATTCATTGGTAAGTTTAGCTTAAAAACATCTGCATAAAAATTTGACAGTTTCTAAAGAGTTTCTTATCATTAATGACTTGTGGGCGCATTTTTATGTTTTCCATATAAAGAACTGAGTCTGATCAGTTCTTTTTTTAAATACTACGTGCTCATCTGGCGACAGAATATAGTTGCTCTCTATTTGCTGCCTAGGAAGTTACTCCCAACTCCCAAGTAGTTTAAAACAACACACATTTATTATCTCATGGCTTTTGGGGGCCAAGAATTTGACCCCAGCTGCAGGGGCTTCAGTCTGGGAGTCCCAGGCATGGTCTTAGTGAGCAGAGGAAGGGTCGACTTCTGCCTCAGCCACGTAGCTGTGGGCAGGAGCTCTCTCCTCAGCTCAGAGGTATTGGCCTATGGGTTTCAGCACCTCACTGTCAACTGGTAACTTTGTATCACTTTTTCTATATTTTATGCTCAATCCTAATACACACACACACACACACACACACACACACACACGTACACACACAAGAGATTACTCATGACGTGAGCCCTAGAAGGCAAAGGTTATTTGGGGCCAGTTCAACACACACGTACTGTGCGATTTCTGTGAATGAGCTTACAATGTTCATCAAGGAACGTGTACTAATAAAAATAAAATCATTTATATGCATATTTTTTTCATTTAGCGATTACCACTGAGGAGTGTCCCTTTTGACCCTGATGTCTGAAGTTTTCCAGTGGTGCACAGTTAGGATTGCTGACCTCGGCCTCATCCCTTTCACTGTTGCCAATGTAATTGTCCTCAGATTTGAATAACTGTCCTGAGCATTGCCCCCTTGGACCCTTGAATAGATGCTAATTCCTGAAGCTGCGATGCTTCTCCAAAAAATTGTATTGTCTTCAACAAATACAAAAACTTTCTATTTTCCTTTAATGCCAATTGAAATTTCAAAGCACGTTTCCTGAAAAAAGAAACAACAAGGAAATTTTGTTCTGAGTAGCTGCCTAGCTGCAAGCTATCCCCTTCCAAGGCCAAGTTCTTGCTCTTGCTCTTGGCCTGCCACATCCCCCACAATCTGAATCATTTCTCCCCTCAAGAAGCCTTCCACTCCACCCCACTGAGGCTGGCATCGTGGCTAGGCTATATTTAGTGCTTTGGGACATTCACTCTTCTGTCACAAAACTTTTTGATCATGCATATAATTTGGGAAAAAACTTTTATAATGATTCCATGTGACTAGGGTAAACTCGCAGCAATGGCTTGTGCATACACAATGGATGAAGAAGAGATGCCCTGAAATATATGTGAAAACTGCAGGTATTTAGAAAGGGTCTCTTCGTTGTTTAAGTCATAGTAGAGTGAAACACAGAGGCAACAAATGTAAGGCATCTTTCTCACAAATACTTTTTAAAAAAATGCATGCATGCTAATGGAGTATTGATAATGTCCTTAGTAAACACTTTAAACCACTTTACTTTAAAACTACTCCTAGGGCCAGTGAGATAGCGCAGTGGTCTAAAGTGCCTACTTAGGCAAGCTTCGGCAGCCACGGGGGACTGCAGTTCGATCCCTGGTGCCACATGTTGCATAAACCCCTTCCTCAGGGTGGGCTGAGCCAGCCAAAATAAAATAATAACAGCCTCCTCTCCCCCCAAAAATCCACTCCTAGTACAAGATCAAATAAAATTAATTACTTATTAGTTACTAAAGGACTATTTCTTTAAATTAAAATGATGCAGTCTATGTTTTTGGAGTTCCTACAAACATCTTGCTCTTTTTTCTTATAAAGATATAAGCTGCAGGTGCAACACTCATAATTCTAATTCCTTACTAGGGAGAAACATTTACTTCAGTCCCTTGGATAAAGTGAATCAGAGACATGCTTGCTTTTTTTAAATGTATTTCGGACAGGGTCTACAGGGTCTACAAAGTCTCTCATTATGCAGATCAGACTCGTAGTGACCCTCTTGTTTTCAGCCTCCCAAGCGCTGTGATTACAGGTGTGCACCACCGTGCCCTGGGGGCAGGGCTGGCACAGCACACCAGGGATCAAACCCCAGTCCCTGCACCTGCCTCAGCGGACACTTTAGTCCACTGAGCTATCTGGCTGGCTAAGATGCTTGCTTTTTAACAGGGACTGATCAGCAGATTACAAGGTCTGCACTACAGCATTCTGCTTCGTCTTACAAATGTGCTTCCCTTGTGATGGAGAGATCACTTTTAAATATGTCAACTTGGAGTCATCCTTTCTAGACCTGTCCCTGCGAGTCTTAGCTAACAACGCAGTCTTTCCAGGCCATAGATGGCCTTTTGTTTCTATGATAAATAAGTAACCACATTACAGTTTCTGTATTATATAGTGCTTTCTCTCTTGTTGCCTTTAGAATGAATGCAATTATTGAGAAAAATGTGTTGCTCTTCGGACAGACCAGTCACCCTTGTTAGACAAAGCCAGAGTGGTGAGACGTGAAGGTGAATGTCAGGGCTGGGGCTACTTGGCGGAGAGCTGTTCTCTCTACCTTGGGTGGTCTTGTGCGATCCGGCACAATATATGGCAACCTTGAAGATGATTTTTCTTATTATCTACAAAAACTCAATAACTTTTATCCAGGGCTTTATTATTCAATTGAGTGCAATGATTTAAATTTATTAGATGAATAATGTGATACAATTTAGGGGGCTTATGATTACAGTCATTATTAGAAAAGAATAAGAAACATTTGTGTCACATATATTGAAAAGGCAGGAAGCTTGCATGCACATAGAAGAGGGAAGTCCTTACACTTCCTTCTACGATTGTCCCACAACCGCATTGTAGTGTAGTGAATGGAACAGTGTCCCAGTGTAATGGTTTGTGTCCCCAAAACCTCAAGCAGTCATGGAGTGAACTGCTAGAGTTTGTGATTCATTCACGATCCCTTGGGATTATGGGTGGCAGTGCTGTGCCCAGCCTGGGGCGGAGAGCCTGAGGGCAACAGAAGGGAGACAGACTTGCTCTCTGTGGCCAGTGCTGCCGCTGCTCCTCCCATTTGCTCATGCGGTTTTGCTGTTTTCTGCCACCGCGAATTGCTGCCCTCTGCCATGTTCTGCCTTCCTTGGAGCCGGCTGAGTAGGCCCGAAACCTCCACAAACTGTGAGCTAAGTAAACATTTCTTTCCTTAATTCTGGGTGTTGAGTATTTTGTTTCAGCAAGGAGAGGAGAGTGACTGAGACACCCAGGTCCGCCTGAGCTGCAGCATCTGCCTGATTGCTCCGGAGTCAGACACAGAGGAGACGTTGATGAACGGCAACCCCTAACCAGGGTGTTTTCCTTCATAAGTCTGACAGAAGTGATTTGGTAGCAAGAATTTGCTCATAAAAGTTGACTGTTGGGTAAGCAGAAAAATGCTTTTGTAAATGCTGGGACACAATAAGGACAGGCATTATTAGCCGGTTACAGCGACGACCTCCACGTGGGGATTTTGACTCAGGCAGTTTTGCTTTTGCTGGGGAGGGGAGTCATACCCTTGGTCGTCACTAGATGGCAGGGTAGCACCAAAGAAAAAACTAGGAAACCCACTCTTGCTAATTTCAAATCCGATTTAATGTATTTTAATGTTGAGACAGTTTAAAGAAGCCTCTTAGAAGAATAGGTCGTATATGCGTCCCTTCCTTTTTAAAGTACTAAGCCAGATTACTCTCTGAAGTGAAAAAATGTCCCAGTTCTCTGGCTTTCAGCCTTGAGACAACTTAAGTTTGTAAACTGAAATAAACGGAAGTAATTCTGTAACACTCTTTTGTATTTGTTCCCTGAAGAAGCTCTGATACCTCTCAGATGTCAGCAAATGTGTGAAGAAAGATGATAGTGTTATAATCATAGGAGAGAAAAAGGGAAAATAAAAACATAGTCCACACGCCGATAACTCCCGCACGGAAGCCACGCTCCCTGCGCGTGCTCAGCTATAACTGTGACTTTGCCTTGCGGACCCTGGCCGTACGATTCTAACCCAGCTTCTTAGTCCCTTCCCAATGGCTAAGAAAGCCTCTATTTCATATCAGGACCCTTTTTTCAAGTGAGTTTCCTGATTACAATGTCACCGGGAGCCTCTACCAGAAACTGTGCCAACTGCTAACTTCTTGGTCCGGATTCATTCATTCGGCCCACATTAGTAGGTACCAGTTCTTCAGCTAAGTCACAGGCAGCGTGCTAGCTGCTGGGCAGCCAGTGGTAGAGAGATACAACCAGGGGTTTGAGGGTTACCTTTTATTACTCCTGATCTGCTTGAAGAGAGAAATATTAAGTAAATTAACCCCACAATGGACAAAAACAACGGATTAAGATACAGAAAAGGCTACAAAAATAGAATGCTGAGTGGTGTTTTGATGATCAGCAGTTTGACTTGATTTATTCAAAAAATACTGTCTATTCTGTGCTGGAAAGTGTGGTAGCTGGAAACTCATCTGTGAAGTATATAGAAAATGATTCCTGTCCATATGGGGGTGTTTCAGTGGAGGGACACGGACACAAACAAAGTAAGCCAATTTTAGTAGCAAATCAGGAGACAAGGGCTACAGAGAAATATGAAGCAGGGAAAAGAGAGAGAGAGAGAGACAGAATGAGGAGGAGTCTGATTTTAAATAGTGTGGTTACAGACCATCTTGCTGGGAGTTTAAAATAAGTGAGAGAAAGAGCCTGGGGTGGGGGCTGGAGAAAGGGATCTGATTAGCGGGCAAAGGCATAGCCCTCGAACAGGAACTCGAGAGGGAGTTCAAGGAGGTGCAGAAGGCCTCTGTGGCCCACAGGCAGTGAATGGGATCTAGAACACATGGTGGCGGCAGTAATCGGCAGTAGATCAAGTTGGATCTCACTGTTGGCCTGGACTGAACCAGGGAACCTTGGAAGATTCTGAGTAGAGATGTGATGAGTGGAAAAACTGCTCTGCCTATTGTGATTAAAAAACATTTCATGGGTCAAAGAAGGAAGTGAGGAGACAAGTAGTCTAGGAGGTTATTTGTAACGGAAGCTTGGACATCACAGTTCAGTACAGGCCTTTATGATGGTTTTATCTAGACTTCTGTTATGTCCTGTGTTTAGGTGTCCCCACTCCCAAACCTCATGCAGTCATAGCTGGGGTGTTTTCATAGCTGGTGGAATCTAGAGTGTGTGATTAATTCACGGTGCAATGACAGGATTAAGGATGCTAGAATTAAGGGTGGTGATCACTAAAGCAGCCCACTGATGGGTTTGCCACTGCCCTAATCACTGTGGCCTGGATTCAATATAAGGGATGGAAAGAGGCTTGTCTTGTCCCTTGCCTGCTTTGTCACCTTCTGCCAGCTATGAGCTTTTTCTCCTCTGTGCTGCCCCTCTGCCATGCCGCCCTGCCCTGGAGTCAGCCTACCATGGACTGAACCCTCTACAAACTGAGCTAAACAAACCTTTCCTCACTTAAAGCATGGGTGCCAGGCATTTTGCCTCAGCAATGAGAAAAGTAACTAAGACAACTGCCAGAGAGCCAGACTGAAAAATAAGAAGAGACGTTTATTGGGTGATTATTACAAGAGGATGACTGCACATGTGTTGTTCTACTCTGCCTTTCCTGCTGCCATGAGTAGGGAGAACAGAGCAGGAAACGGGCTCTTACAGTCTTGAGCGAGCTGCAGAGTGGGTGAGTGGAGATTTAGGATTTTAAAGCAGCTGTCATCTTTGAAGGTCTTCAAAGCAATATTCTAAGTTTCTCCCAGCACAGAACTACTTATCTTGGCAGGTTATACTGAAGTACATTTTCAAGTAAGAATTCAGCTTGAGGAGTAGGGGAATGAAATCTGCATGAAAGCATGCCTGTATTTCAAATGTTAATTCAAATAGTCTCCCTTCCTTCCTCCTCTGCCCCCCTTCTCAGTCCCTCCCTCCTTCTCTCCTTTCTTCTTTCTCTTTTATCCCTTGTTTCCATTTTTTCCTTCAGAAAACAAGGTAGTTATGTTTTCATGTAAAGATTTTGAAGCTTAAAAGATTCTCCCATCCACCTAGTACTCTAAACAAAGCACACTTCTCAGAGGATCTGATCTTCACCTTCTTGTTGAAGGACACAGTCTGGGATTAGCTCCGTGAGAGCTGAGCAGCTGCGCCAGTCTGTGCCTTCTCTGCTTTGCTTTCCTGGTCAGTTCAAGAACCCCACTGCTTGGCAGCATTTTGAAATAGCAGTAGGGTCTCTTTTAAAATCTTTATAGTCCAGGAAGATTGGCTTGGGATCCAATCTATGCTGCCCTATTGGACTTTTATGTTATTTTCTATAAATGTCATTACTTGCCTTTGAAATTAACCTGAAGCCCTGAACAATGATGCTGTCACCACAGTGGGACTGGGGCGGGAACAGTTGACTGTGTCTGCACACTGTTTGTGTGATTCTCTCTGTTACTGATGTGCTCCCAGTTCCCAACACTTGCCTTGTACAGAGCTTACCCAGATCTTGCTTTGAGTCTTATATCTTGGAGTTCTCATGGAAGGCAACATACCAAATTGTTTATTGACCATGACGTTAGAAATCCTGGGTAGATACTTACTGGTTCACTGTGCATTCTCCAGACAGTTTTCCAAGCACCAGCTCTGGGCCAAAGGGAAGTATTGCTCTGTTCATGTTTTTCTCCTAGAGTTACATGCTTTTGGGTCCTAAAAGGCCACATTTTGGAGTGCATCCAAATCACTGCATGCGTGTTCCTTTCTTGACCACAATTCCTCCAACACAAATCAAATTTAGAAGCTTCCTATAGTTCCAGATGGTCAGAATCTGAAGCTATCTGATTACCATTTCCCACTGGAATTAATGCCAACGAGCAACTGAGCTTCCGCCCAAATGGCACCTACGTAGCTCCTAGTCAGCTCGCGTTCCTGCATCTTGCTTACTGCCAATTACTAAAATAAATTAAAATGCTCAATTTGTTTACAAAATTACTGTCTTAATTTATAGAATTCAAAGAGGGGAAGTACAAGTGGTTCCTTTATACTCTTCAAAGTGGGAAAGTTTTTAATACAGAGAATATAGGTCTTTAATATATTATTTCTGAATTTTCTTCTTTCCATTTTGAATCAAAGTTACTATAGGTACAGGTCTTATACAGTAACAACTTTCCCCAGTATTTAGCTTGTACTATGTTTATTGAGCTCTGCTTTTATGAAAAACATGGAAATGGGTAGAATTTATTTCTATCTTGTACAAATTTATCGTCTTTTAGGGAAGTAGACATTTGCAAAAACATGATATGATACTATCAGTTTTGTACCTCTAGAATTAAACACTGTTTTTAGGGAAGAAATTAAGACCAATGCTGGACAAAGAATCTTTTTGTAACTTGAAAGTGACTTTTCTTCTTCAATGATTACAAATAATGCAAATGAATTACTTTAGAGAACTAGGAAAAAACTATGAGATAAAATATCCCATGCTCTAATAAAATTGCAAACAAAGTGCATAGGCATATTATGGATGGAGAAAACAATCCTCCGTGGGACAACTGGGCACCTTCCACAGAGCAGGACCACGTGGGCTGGTTGGAGAGGAGAGATGGGAGAATAACCCCTGCGGGCAGAGCACAGCATTCTGGGAAGTTTGGTATTTGGGAAGTAGCAGTTTGGCTGAAGAAGCTTCAGTGAATGAGCAAATGCAAAAGACTGGAAGTTTGAGGCATGGATAGGGAGGTAGAGGCCCTTTGGACTCCTTTAAAATCTTTTTAGATTTTATTCTTCAGGTCAGGGTTTCTCTAAGTCTAATCTTCCAATATTGTTCTTATAAGATATGAAGGCTACATATCTAAAGATGTATCATGTGTGTTAGAATATGGAAAATGTAAAGCATTCTCACTTTACTCTATTTAATGCAACCTTTCCTAAAGCTTTTGACCATACAAGTCTTGGCAGTGTTGGAGATTAAATTCAGGATCTTTGCACTGAGATTTCCAGGTTTTAAATTTCTTTTTGAAACAGAGTCTTATTAAATTGCCTAGGTGGGCTCAAAGTTGTGAGCCTTCCAGTGTCCTGGAATTACAGGCATGTGCCACCACACCTGCCTCACGCAATTCTTTTGAAAATAATCATATGGAAGGAAGTACTTTGGTTCTATACTGAGTAGATAGTTATAAAGCATAGCTATGTGCTTGGCACTGTTGCGTTTGTGTTACGTGTGTGGTTCTTTAATCCCCTGACTGACCTTCTCACTCATATATGTGGAAATCCAGGTATTGGGGGTTAAGAAACAGCCAGCATCACAAGGTGATCAGTATAATAGTGTCTACTTATGTACAGTTTTGCTTTCTGAGCTTTTAGTTAGCTCTGAACCATGGTTTGAAAATATTAAATGGGACCAGTCAAATAGCTCAGCAGATTAAAGTGCCTGTAAGCAGGCGCAGGGGCCAGGGGTCTGATCCCCAGGCCTGCCAAGCTGGCCCTGTCCCTGGGGCATGCTGAGATAGTGATTGAGACTGGATGTGATGGTGCACGCCTATAATGCCAGCACTTTGGAAGCTGTAAATAGGAGAATCACTACGTGTCCGATCTAGTAGTGAGACCTGAACACCCTGTAGACTCTTCCCTACAGAAAATAGGAAAAAATAATGAAAATATTAAATGAAAAAATGTCAGAAATAATCATAGATTTTAAATTGTGTGCTCCTGTGAGTGGTGTAATGAATCCTTGCCGCCATCTTGCTCTGTCCTCTCTGTCCTGTCTGGGACATGAGGCATGCCTTTGGTCAGCGTGTCCACACTTTATGTAATTCTTTCCTCCTAGTCACTTAGGGGCTGTTTTGGTTATTGTTGTAGTCAGTGTTTTGCAGAGTGGGTTGTAGAAGAGTGCAAGAGATCCATCCTCATGCTAGAGGTCTGAAGAATCTAGTGAGGGCCTGGCTCCCATGGAACTGTCCTACATGAGTCCAGCTGAAAGCTGAGAGCCCAGAGTAATGCTCCATAAAGGCCTGCACCAGGAGTCAAGGGAATCCACAGTAAAATACTAAAGGATCTGTGGTAGGAAGTCGGAGGGCTGGTGTCAGAGTCTGAGCTAGCAGGTTGAAGGCCAAAGCTGGAAGCCAAGGAATCTGCTGAAAACCAGGAGATGATGCTCCAAGCAAAGCCAAAGACCAGAGCTCCCAGCTGAAGTGTCTGTGCCAAAGGTCAGCAGAAGATGCTTAAAGAGAGGGCCAGAACCAGAGCCCCTCCCAAGAGAATAAGAACTATCCTTGATGGAGGTGGAGCTCAGCTGAAGAGAACAGCGAAAGAAGCTTCTCCAAGGGAAATCAGCATAAAATCTTCCCCTTCTGTTCTCCTTTTGTACCTTTCCATAGAATTACACTAACTCAATTCAGCTGATCATTAATTAATCACCACAGTTATCAAATCAATGGTCGCATATCAGTACTTATGCCCAACTAATTGTTATTTTTCTTAGCAATGGCCTCAAAGTTTGAGATAGTGATGTCAACAATTCAAATGTGATGAAGCCACAAAGTGCTTCTTTCAAGGGAAAATGCAGAAGTTTTTGATGTATATGTAGCGTGTGATAGTTAAGCTTAATTGTCAGTTTGACTAGCTTGGGAGCCACCTAGGTGATTGCTTCTGTGTGTGCCTAGATGGATCCTGTAGCTGGGAACCTCACCCCCTTCCTTCGGTTTCCCTGCTGTATTTCCTAGAAGCCATGAGCTTTGTCATGCCACTCTCCCCCACCATAATGTGCTTACCTTGGAGCCACACAATGGACTAAATCCTCTCAAAGCCTGGCTCAAATAAACCTCATCTCTTCAACAGTGGGTGCTGAGCATTTATTGCTTTCATCATTAGGAAAGCTGACCAAAACAGATAGTGAGTGCTGGCAGTGGGATTGTTGCTGTGGTTGAGAAGCCTTTGGAACTAGTTTATAGGAGTAGTTAGGAAGGATTTGGAAATGCTGGCTAGAGATGGCCTAGTATTCTGCAAGTGGAGCCTAATGGATGATTTTGATCAAAGCTCAGAAGACAAGATTGCTGATAGGAAAGAGAACAGGAGAGGTTGGGCTCAGGAGGTTTCAGCTGGAATTTCATTGTCAGTTGGGCTGGAGTCCATGTGTGTGGCAAAACATTTATCTATGTTTTGGTCATGCCCTGAGACTTTGCAGGTGACTCAGATTAAGGGCACAGGACTAGTTGAGCTGGTGGAGAACATTTCAAGGCAGCTCAAAATTCAGGCTGTGGCCTGGGTACTATTAACTACTAGTAGATACATTTATAGGTGAGCACCAGAGGCTAAAATCAAAACAGAAAAAGGTTTTGGAAATTTAAATTTGGCCCCAAAGGAGCCATATGTAAATTTCAGACCAAAGAAAGTATAGTTGCTGAAGAGATTAGAGTCATTAAAAAGAACAAGAAAAAACAACATTTGAGGAATTGACAAGAGCCCACCTATTATAGGCTAAAGAGTACAAAAGTATAATTTGAGAAAAAGAGTCCTTTTGTTTGAGAAAAAAGTCCTTAGGAGCCCTGGTCAAGGAGTGCCTCCTAGGGAGTTTGTTTGCTAGGGTTCATTTTATTGTGTTGAGCTACTGAGGTACTCAGAGATTACTGCAGGCATGGTTGAAAGGAACCTGCTTACTGGTGACAAATCTCAGCATTGTACTTGTGGTGCGGTTGCTGAGGTACTCAGAATGCAGAAGTTGTGGGGAAATGGAGGTTTCCGCTCAGATTTCAATGAAAGTCTTGGGAGGCCATGCATTGGGCCTCTATGAAGCAGGTGGGTAACAGCATGGGAATGAGGCTGAGGCTGAGGATGCCCAATCTTCTGAGCATTGCTGTATACATTAGCACAGCAGCATGTTGGTGTATGAGCTTGATGCATTCCACCATTCTGGTTGCAAACCAAATTGGAGGAGAACTCAGTCAAATTCCTGGTTAGGTGCAATGTTGACCTCATGGAGAAATTTGATTTTGCTCTTATCCAATTGTGACCAACATCATGGAAAGAATTAAATTTGTGAACAGAGGCACCAGTGCAATGCAAACAAAGGGGAATTTGTGGTTAATTTTATTTCTTCAGAAATTAGGACCAGAACCATTGCATTCTTTTGCGTTTTGCCATTGTTTGATAGTTTAGTGGAAATCTATCTTTTATACTTGCAATTCAAATTAGACACATCTGGAGTAAAATCACATCTAGTGTTGTTAGGTGTGGGAATAAGTTAAGGTTGTTTAGCAAATGACTGATTTCAAGGCTTGGGGGGAAATATTCACGTTGGACATGGATTATTTTATTAATCAGAGACCAAGAATCTCCTTAAACAATGATGGAGGTAGTATAAACCAACAGACCAACCAAAAAAAACCAAAATAAAAGCAGCTCAAGCTGATGGGAAAGGGAGCCTACTAACCAAACTTGAGACAATTTGAGCTTTAAAAGTAATTGTAATGCTAATTAAATATAATAAATATATAACAATTCCTTCATCCAGTAATATATTAGAAAAAGAGGACATGGAAGAGAGGAGAAAAAAGAAAAGATTTTCTTTAAAGCAGAATGCCAGCTAATCAACTGTAAAATAAATAACAAAGTTAGAAAATCTGTGCTTTTAATCTTCCCAGTGTGATATATGACTTGTGTGAGGAGCATCTCTGATCTAAACCACTGAGTGTGAGATTGTTGATGGTCATAGCAGGATTATTTCCATAACTATAAAGGTTTGTTCTACATACTTCTCATTTATTGAAATGAGGTGAAATATTCTCTTACAATAGAGAGATCTGATGGCTACTATTGTGTCAAATAGTCAAACTTGAAACTGCAGAAAGGAGTTAGTCTAATGTACCTCCAGGGATGCAGTTGGAGTGTTCACCACAGATGTTTTGGCAAATACTCATCAAAAGGAACTTGCCAAAGAAATCTAGAAGGTGGAACATTTTATAGAATGTCCACCCTGGACCCATTAAAGGATGAAGTGTCATGAAGATCAGAGGTGACAATAGAGGCTTAAAGAAATAGAACACCCAAATGTAACGTGATTTGGTTAGATGTTAAATTAAGAAAACTTATACGAGATGTTGTGGCAATTGGAATGTGGCTCAGATGTTGGTTGATATTATTAAACTAAGGCCAAGTAACAGTTGGATTGAGAGGAGAATGTCCTTGCTCATGAGCCATACATGATAAAGTTCTTAGGGATGAAGTATATTTTCACAATATACTTGGGGTATCTTGACAGAAGAAAATGTATGCAGGTATCCGACTTAGTCTACCTGTGTTGCTATAACAAAATGTTGTAGACTAGGTGTCATATGAAGAACAGAAACTTTTGTTTCACAGTTCCTGGATGGTGTCTAACAGATGTGGCATCTGATGAAGACTCACTTCCTTGTTCTTCTAGCTATGTCTTCTCAGGGTGGAAAAGAAAATAGTCCATCTTGGGTTTCTTTTATAAGGGGATGGATGCCATTTGTCAGGGCTCTGCTGTCACTATATAATCACTTCTCAAAGCACCTAGCTCCTAATGCCATCATCTTGGAGGTCAGGATTTGAATATAAAGCATTCAGAGCTTGTCAGTCCTGTGTATAGAGATGAACAAGTGCAAAAAGGTAACTTGTAGTTGGTATGCATAAGCAGGTGTTACAGCAATATCCATTATGGCCTTCTTTTGTTTTTGTGTGCATTTGAAATTTTTCAAAACAAGAAGTCTTTATGGATAATCATTAAGAGAAAATATTTTTTTACAGCCCCTTTGCATGCCCCATGTCCCCCTCTTGTTCAGGGTCATTCTATGAAGGGAAGGTTCTGCTTTGGTTGTTAGCTTTGTCCTTCAGATGGAGTTCAGCTCTGAGGACTTATGCACACCCTACTGCTCAGCAGGGAAGACATTCCCCACCAGAATGTTACAGAAGCAGAGACAAAGTTGAGATTTGCAGATTATTCTGTGTGTGTGTATTCTATTTTATCTCTGTATATTCTTCTTTGATTAATATGTGAAGTGACAGTAAGGGACCTCCAAAAGCTCTTGGTTCTTGTGATTACCTGCAGCTGGAAGAATGGATTCCAGAAGGCCAGTGAAGAGCTGTGGTGAACACACGACACATTCCTTATGGTTCAGGGGAAGGCTCAAAATATCCCTGGAATGAATAAGAGAAAAAAGCTTTGAGTCTGGTTCCATACGTGTCTGTTAAAGCCATCATGTCAAAGTTCTTTATTTCATTTTGTCCTTCTCTTTTTGTTTACAGGTTTTAGCAGCATTGGCATGGTAGTTATGCACTGCGAACTACTTGCAAGGAGTTTTATTGGGAGCTTCCTGTGGAAGAAAGGTGGTAATTTTTTTTTTTTTTACTTTATGTTATGGCTGTCTCAGCCTGCCCTGGGGGTGGGGCTAGTGTGGCGCGTGGTGCCAGGTATCTAACCGCGGTCATTGAGGTTGCCTAAGCTTGTCTAAACAGGCACCTTAGACTGCTGAGCTATCTTGCCAGCCTCTCCATTGCCTTATTTTGTGTCACTTCCTTGTCACTGGCACACAGTGCCTGATACCTACAATTTCAAGCAGAAAAAGTTCATCTTGCTCACAGTTTGTGAACATTTCAGTCTGTGGTTGGCTGGGTCCAAGGCAGGGTGGCATGGCAGAGGGGACTGGCAGGTAATTGTTCACAGCATTGTGGGTAGCAAGGAACAAGATTAAGGAAGAAGGGAGACAGAGCCTCCCAGGCCATGCCCCCAGGGCTCAACTAGACTCACCTCCCAAATCTCATTTAACTGGAAACTCATCAGTGGCCTTATTCACTGAGAAGTGTCACACACCTGAGATCCAATTATGGCTCCAGAGCCCCATCTATGAGCACATAGGCAGGGTGGGGGTGGGGAATCTAAATATAAACCATAGCACATGCAGATAACACATGATTTGAATTAAAACTTCATAATTGTCACAAAACATTAGAAACAACTGATTAGCTTTTTTTTTAAAAAAAAGTTCAGCTTGACTGTTAAATAAATAAATTTTATTTTAATTTTGACACAGGGTCTCACCATGGCATGTAGTATCAGGGATCGATTTCAGGTCTTTGCTCTTGACAGGCAGATATTTTTAAGCTCGAGCTGCCTCCCTGGCTTCAACTGATTTTTTTTTCTTTTTCCTGGAACCGGGGATTGAACTCAGGACCTTGCACTTGCCAGGCAGGCACTTGTGCCTCTGAGCTATCTCCCTATCCCCTCCCAACTGATTGTTTAGTGACAGAATTTTGCTAAATAGTTGTTAAATGAAGGAGAATAAGGTAAAGAACTGTGAAAGCCTTTGCAAAATGCAGTTTTTCTTTTTAAAATGATAGATAAAAATAATTGCAACTTTATTAATTAAATATCTTCTATGTGTTTCCATTTAGTATAATACCTTGACATTAGCAGCTTTTCCTCAGGACCTCAGGAGTAACTTGGTCTCCATTTTTTCTATTAAGGGTAAAAGCCTTACTTATATATTATGTTTTTATTCACTTTAAAAAGTACTTGGGGAATTACAACCTGATAAAGGCCCAGGGCTTCCATTTCTATTCTCCCAAAGAGCAATGACACAGCAGATTGAAGATTAATGATGGTTTGTGGGAGCAACAGTCCACACATTGTATCGAATGTCATTGAACAAATATGCATGAAGCACCCATCACATATCAGGCACTGTGCCAGTGTAGATAAAAATACAAGAGGTGGTATTCCACAGAGTCTATTTGATGGCTGTGAACAGCACAAGAACATGTGTTTGGAGGAGTTTGGCTGTTTCCTGTTGTGATGGTCTTCATGGGCAGATATTACTACTCCCTTTATATTAAAGCCATGGACAAGAAAGCTCTACCCAATCCCTTCTTGGATTATTCCAATTTTGGCTTACACAATTTATTGGGGGAAATGAGTTCCATATGTTTAGTAAAGTTGTCCCAGAACTACCTTCTTTCTGGCTCATTTTTAGTATTTTGGGATTTGGTGGACGTGCTTATGGTAAATAAATGGCTTTCTCTGTATGAATTTTATGTCTTCTTTAGCACACACACTTCTTTAGCCCTTGCTATATGTGAAAGTTGTTGCCCTATTTTAGTCCATCATGTTCTTCTCTATATTTCTCTTTATATTTGTGTGAATTCTGAATACTCTCAGGGTTTTACTCCAGCCCTCTTTTCTATGGAAAATAATATGCCAACTTTCACTAGGAAACTTTTCTTTCTTTCTTTCAGCACAAGATAGATGTACTTATATTTCCTTTGTGAAGTTCTAGATCAGCCACCCAAGGGTAATGCATCACTTATGGAAATTGGGTAGTGACATCCATGTGAATGATCACTCCCAACTGCAGAGCTCTGGCTCTTCCAAGCTTTTTCCTTCTTGTAGGATTTGACATGATTGATTATTTCAATTTCAATACCATTGACCATTTTAGTTTGTTATATCAGCCATGGTCAGAAAGCCTTGATGGAACAGGCTGCAAACTGCATTCTCATTCAGTTTGTTCTCTTCTATTATCAATAACCCAAGGTCGATTGAATGTTTTCAATCATTCTTCTTCAATAGTATGTCTTTTACAGGAACATGGCTTATCTTTCATTAAGAAAACTTTTAAGAATGAGAAGTTAGGCTTAACTTGAACTAATCAGACCAGGATGGACTGAGGCAAATGGTGAGGCTTTCATTTTTTGCTAGCCATGAGTCATATCTAATTTTCCTTTTCATTTCTCTTTGATAAATTTTGATTGTAAGGTGATGATTTCTCAATAGTGCTTTACATGTGGTATTCAAAATTATTTATTTATTTTTCCACCTACTGCACCATTTCAT
>PVKN010009192.1:0-24091 GCA_004027915.1 Capromys pilorides
CTGAAAGCAGGAGGACCCCTATCAGTTTGAGCTACGTAGTGAGACCTTGCACACACACACACACACACACACACACACACACACAAATGTGCCATTCAAGATCAATTTGAACTGTAAGAATCATTGCACCTCACAGCAGGTGCCGGGCTGGTAAAGGTCCATGTCTGAACTACCTAGGGATGCCAGACGAACTGCCTCCAGATTTAGTGGTTTAAAAATGGCAAAAGGCTCTTTTCAAGCACGGTCTCCAAGTGTGGCTTTGCAGGGTGATTCTGGCCAGGTTTGACTGCATGCTGCGATCAAGCTGTCACCTAGGGTGAGCGTCATCTGGAACCTTGTCGTGGGGACTGAGCTGGGTTGAAGATGGGCTTCTCAAATTGCTGCATTTCACGTCTGGCCAGTGAGCACTGCCCACTGGGTGGGGCCTCAGTTCCTACCTGCTCAGTGTCCTCACAACACAGCAGTGGCCCCCGAATGAGGGACCCCAGGAAATGGGCAAACAGGCACCAGTGTGTCTTCCAGGTGGGGCGCATCTCCAGTCCTTTCCATGTGTAAGAAGCCACTTGCTGAGCCCTGCCACATGAAGGGGAGAGGACATCTCTAAAGGGAGGGATGGCAAAGAGCATGAGCATATTTTAAAGTCACTGTAAGGAGTGTGATGGCTGTGTCTCGATGTCCCCCCAAAGCCTCACGTGGGCATGAGGCGGGGCTTCTCAGAGGTGCCTGATCAGTCAGTCCACCGATTGGTCTGGCATAGTTTTGGAAGTGGATAACGGGAAGGCCTTCCTGGGTGTGAGACGCTAGCTTCCTAAGGGTGTGCAGCCTGGGCAGAACACAAGTTACACGAAGGGGCTGCTGCTGTTCCTTGTCACTTGCTGCTCGCTGCCTTCCGTGGGCCAGGGACTGGTTCTCCTCTACCAGGCTCCTCCACCGCATCACCCAGCCTTGGAGCTGGCCAACTGTGAACCTTAACCTCTGCAAACTGTGCCCTACAATGAACTTGTCCTCCTTGAGCCTTGGGTATTGGGTATTTTGACCCAAAAGGACACCTAACCAATGTCACCTGGTGGCCACAGTTCTGCAGCTTGGCATGTAATAAATACAGTATCACCTGGTCACCTCCCACCTGTAGGGACTTGGGGTGTCTTTCTTGACACACACATTCTTGTGTCTGAGGGCACGTGGCTGCCGCAGGTGCAGAGGAGCAGGAGCCACTCCAGGGACCGGTGCAGCCTGACATGAGCTGGGGCTGCTCACGGCTGCGCCCTGCGCCTGGCAGAGACCCACGGTGCCTCCGCCCCTCCCGAGCTCTGGCTCAGGGATAGAAAGCCCTGTCTGCTCCTTGAGGTCAGCGGCTGTCACAGCCACCCAGAGGGTCTGTGGAAATCCCACTTCTCAGCCCAGTGGGGAGCACTGAGGGAGTCTGGACCTCAGAGCAGGGTGGATTTTGCGTTTTCCACCCGCATTTCTGTTCTCCATCCTTCCTTTGTGCTGGGCTGCTGGAGAGGGGTTTTCTAGCAGCACCGCCTCCTGGAATCTAGTATCTGAAGGAAGGAGCACAAAGTGGCGTGGGTGTCACCTGCGAAGCAGAAGAACGTGTGGGAAGGCATCTATCATCATCCCCGCCCCTGCACACTCCTATCACTCTGCTTTGTGTTGCCTGGAGGCCGCTCAGCTTGTGAGCTTCTGCACATCCGTCCTGCTGTCATTGTCCTCATGGCGCTAAGGCCCTGGCCCTGTCTCCCCTCCGCACCCTTGGTGCTTCTGGGCTGCCCGCATCAGCCAGTGCTGGAGCAAGGTAAAGGCAGCCCAGGATACCCGGAAGAAAGCCGCCTTCACCTAGGGGGCGCCATCCTAAGGGGC
Organism: Capromys pilorides; assembly: GCA_004027915.1. NCBI lineage: Eukaryota > Metazoa > Chordata > Mammalia > Rodentia > Capromyidae > Capromys > Capromys pilorides. Next base: position 1,864 of record PVKN010009192.1, read on the forward strand.
AGGCTCTCTCCGATGTACCCAGATGCCCACAACAATAACCATAGGCACAAAATCTCCAGTTAAATGGAGCATAAAATCTGGAAACAGAGCCTGGGTTCTTGTCTTTTTTAGTTTATTCAACAAAGCTGTATACATAGTCTGCATCAAGTTGTGAGTTCTAAGCATCTGCATCCTAAGCAGACAGAATTAGCAGCTCTCACGGAGGCTAATGTCATGGCCAGTGTGTTTCCTGTTACAGTTTTCAACTTTCAGGGTACTGACATCAACACTAATATCTGCCATATATAGAACACAAGTTTTTCTTCTAGAAAGCTTAGAAAATACAAAGGTAACAAGCAAGACATCATGCAAGCTAAAGATAATCACACGCATTCTTCAGATCTCTTCCTCCGGCTACCCACAGCCTCCTGCAGCCGGGCCTTAGCCCCCACCAGCCTCCCAGTTCACCTGGAAGCCATCTTCGCCCGATGTCGTGCCCGCATTTGAATCCAGCAGGGCAGCAGGGTCAGAGCTGCAGCTTAGATGGCCAAACTGAGGGCCTGTTGGGCGCTGGCCAGCAGTGGATGACGAGGTGGGGACTTAGATGACTCATCAGAAATTATGACTGTGTATTTTTAAGTGCATCAAAGAAACGAGATGATGTTCTTTGAATTCTTAGGTATTAAACAGTAGAGCCCCAGCTCTGGCTCAGTCTTGCCGTGGGATGCCCTAGCCCTCTGTCTCTGTCATCCGCCAAGCATTGTAGGAAAAGCTCATTGTCGCACCAGGCCACTCTGTGCCGAAGAGGGCTGCAAGGGTAGTTCTTTCAGGTGGAAGAAAATTCCTCCTGGTGCACGCTTCAGGAAACTATAAATGTCTCATCCTCTGTGACTGGGATCACAGCCACCCTGTTGGCAGTTGGTGGCACGCTGAGGGCATCGCTCCTGGTGTCAGAGCCCACCAACAGCGCCACACAGGCAGGACCTGACAGCCATATGTTAGTGGCACACACGTGCCACATCTGGCAGGGAAGAATGTGTGCTGGACCGCGCGCTTTTGGCTTTTTTGCTTTGGTCGGTTTCCTGTTTGCGCCACTGCCAACTGAACCCATGGCCTTTACCGTGAGCTGTGTCTCCAGGCCCTTTTTAATTTTAATTTTTCATTTTAAGAGGAAATTGACCCTTGTCCCCTAAGTTGCCCACGCTGGGCTTGCACTTGCCATCCTCCTGCCTCAGCCTCCTGGAGAGCTGGGACTACTCATTTTGGTCTTTTAAAAACTCATGCTGCATCACGAAATACTCAGTGTGCGGGGGCCCGCTTCCAGAGGCACCGTAACATCTTACCAGAGTTCACGCAACCTTTCCTACACGGCCAGGTTGTTCAAATTCCACTGACAGGGCGTTGATTTTATTGGAGGCCTCTCTGCTTGCAAGCTTCCTAGCTTCCTTTGTTCAGTCTGCACATCTTTACCCGTGCCTACCCCGTGCCGTTCTCTCGCTCGAGTGCGCTGAGACCCACTGGTGAATGGACCGGACCAACACTTCCCTTCGTGGAGCTCACGTTTCAGTTGGCCATGACACCCCGAGTGCGCTGAGGATGTCACTTCGTGGAAAGGACGACTGCCACCAGTCCGATCTGAGTAGAGAGACCCTGTAGACCCTGCACTAAAAAGAAAAAGGAAAGAAAATTAAAGCAAGGCAGACAAAAGAATTGAGAGTGCTCGGACAAAGCAATTTTCAATCTTTTACTCCTCGTCTCCACAAACTTTTTCTTTTCCCGTGCTAGCTATGGATTATCCCAGGGCCTCGAGCTCAAGCGCTCTACCCCGAGCGCGTCCTCAGCCCTCCCCGCGCTGCCCTGAACGCACCTGCCCGCCCTGTGGAGAACGTGAGGCTCAGCTAAGGTCATGAACGGCCTTGCAGGCAGGTGAGGAGGGCCGCTGCTGCGTGCTCCCGACTTCACAGCTAGACATCTTCCGTGCTCGAGAAACGCTGGTGACCGCTCATTTTATTTCAGCCTCACTGGATTAGGAAACCCTTAGCAGATTAGCGCGAGCCACCTTCCCGGGTGTCAGGGAGGGCCATGGAGGCGTGCGCTGGGCCGGGCGTCCGCCCCTCCGCACCCCCTCGGGCGCTGTTCCTCTGTGCTGCTTCCTCGCCCCTCCCCAACGCTCCTCCACCAGGAAGGGTTTGCCTTGCGGGCCGCTGGGCCGAGGACTGAGTCTCCTGGAACCGTGAGTTAAGGAGCCCTTTCCTTCCTTGAATCGTGAGTAAACTGGCTGATTAGCGCGGCCACGCCCCGACGCCGCATCCGCACCTGCGAGGCGCACGCCGGGCCGTCGCGCAGGCTTTCTTCCTGGTTTCTGTAGAAAGGAAAATCGTGCTAACCAATTTGTGGTCACCGGACTGAAGTCTGCTATGAGATTTTTCTTGGGTAGTGTCTTAGTTACCTTTTACTCGTTGCTGGGACAAATACCGGACACTCAAAATGAAGGAAGGAAAGGTTTATTCAGCTCACAGTTTGTGGAGGTTTCAATTCATACTCTGCTGGCTCCAAGGCAGCAGAAAACAGTGAGGAGCAGGGGAGGAGCAGCAGCTGTGGCGTCCATCAAGGCTCTCTCCTTCAAATTCTGTGCCGGTGCAGAGCTCCTCCAAAGTGGCGGGGCTGCGAAGATCAAGCTCCTCCAAAGATGAGGGCTTCTCTAAGGAAACAGAGCAGGGCTGGGCCAGGCAGGGAACAGCCAGGGCAGGGTCAGGGTTGAGCTGATCGCACAAAGCCTTCCTCAGCTGTTTTTATACACTTTTTGTGCTGAGTCACTCTGGGGTGGTCCGGCTAGCCCTAGGGTGGAACCAATCACGTCCCAGGGCAGGCCCTCCGCATCCTGCAGGATGGGGCCCCCACTGCCCGGAACCAGCCGAGCTAATCCAGCCAAGCTTCTTCAAGTTGACGCAATGTGTCAACTACCACAGGTAGGTACCTGTTACTTGGGTCCCCAGCTATTCTGGCGATTCTTTCCACTATATAAGGTGGCATTTGTGATAGACAAATTAGAAACCGTGCTAGCAACTCAGAGAAGAAATCTGGTGAAAGGAGCTGTTTACCCAGGTGTTAGAATGCTGAGCGGATTGGAAGGAGGAGGTCCGGCCACGAGGCCGAGCTCAGGGCAGCACCCAGCACAGCTTTGAAGGGCAGCCGGTGCTGTACAGGGCTGGTGGGATGGGAGGGCAGAGGAGCCCTGTACTCACCTAAACTTCCACACCTGTTGTGGTTATGGTTCCCAAGAGAAGAGATTTAATACAGGACACATAATTTGTAGAACATGATACTCACCAAAAAGCCAAGACCAAGAGCCACAGAGATCTGTCCACTCCCTAGAGACCCGAAGAATCCAGCTGAATTCATGAGTCCAGCTGAAGGCCTGGAGCCCACAGCAATGTCTCACGCAAATCCGTGTCGAGGATCTGCGCTGGGAAGGCCCAGAGGTCAGTGGTGGAAGCTAGGAAGTCTGCACCAGCGGGATGGAGGGTCTGTGCTGGCAGCTGAGGAGGGATAGGCCATGGGGCCAGGAAACGATGCTGGAGGTAAGCACCAGAGCCGCCCCAAGGAGAACCGCAGCCATCTTGCCAACAGTGAGGCCCTGAGCTCCTCTGATGAGGACAGCCGAGCTCAGATCAGGAAAACCAGTGAGAGGACTTCTCAGCAGAACCACCTGGACACCGCCCTCTCCTCCCGTTCTATTTTTGTGCTGTTGACAGCAGTCCTCAGCTGGGCCCCCACACCCAGCACCAGGCAGATTCAGTCCAGCTGGTGCTACAAGGTGACTGCTGGTGACGCCCCCACAATATCCCTTCTCATGCCTTTCACTGGGGAACTGAGTAACGCACCAGCCCTCAAGGGAGCCTGGGAAGCTGGCATGGTGGCCTGCGCCTCCAACCCTAGAGCTCCGGTAGGAGCATCTGAGGAAGGAGAATCACAAATCTGAGCCCAGTCTGGGCAATGAGGTGAATTAGATTGACTCTGTCTCAAAAAGTAAAAAAGGGCCCGGTGTGGCAGCTCACACCTGTAATCCCAGCACTTGGGAGGCTGAGGCAGGAGGATCGGTATGAGTGCGAGACCAGCCTGGGCTGCAACAGTGAGCTCAAGGCCAGCCTGAACTGCATAGCAAGACCTGTCTCAAAGAAAAAAAAAGTAAAAAACGACTGAGGATGTTGCTTAGTTCAAAGATCATGGGTTTAATCCCTGTCACTGCAGAAAGAAAGGAAGAAGGAAAGAAAGAGTAGAAAATACAGTGTGGATATTTGGCCCCACTGAGACCTGCACTGAACTCTGCAGCCGCTGTGCTGTGGTAAGGGGAGAGGCCCTGAGGAGGCTCTAACCCGCTGGCCTGGGGTGAGTGCATCTGGGGGCCCGGGCCCCGCCTCTACCCCTGGCTTCTCTTGCCTTCCTGCCTTCCTCCACAAGATGCAGTTCCAAGGCCATCAGCACAGGGGAGCTTTGACCTCAGACTTCCCAGACCATGAGAAAATAAAGCCACACTCCCTGTGAGAGGGCAAAGGGGGAATTACAACGCAGAGCTTCTGCCTCACTGCGCAGACTCTAGCTTGTGAGCGGAGTCGGGTCATAGCCGCGCGGTTATGGTCACTGCCTTGCACACCCCTGAACTCAGATACAGTGACAGCATGGCATCACTCCTCACAAGAGGAGATTACAGGCCCAAGCGTTGGCCCCCACCTCAGAGTGCTGCAAAGACCCACCCACGCCTCTGTCATGCGCAAGCTTCTGTGGACTGACTGAGTTAGCCATGAGGAGCAGTCCTCATCTAAAATAATGGGGGACAGAGGAAAAGCAGGAACACGCATGAGCGTGTGTAATGAACCAGGAAGAGAACTCAGAGCCTCTGTGCTTCTTGTGTAATGGATCTACAGATTCATTAACCATAGTAAACCTCAATAGCACGCTGTTTCAGATGAGTTTCAGGGGTTACAATGGAGCCAGGGAGATAGCTCCGTGGAATAAGTGTCCGGCAAGCACAAGGTCGTGAGTTGGACCCGTGGTACCTCCAAAAAAAAAAGGTTACAGATGACATAAATCACAGAGCATTTGTATCCATGGAAATGTGGCACTGAGGGCACCAAGCAGAGACACTGCATCGAGGGCACACACTGGGTGTTCCTGGGTGAAAAGCAAGGTTCAGACAAGCAGTAGAATCATTATGTGCGTGTCAACGGCGAGGGCATGCGAACATTTCCTGGCACCTGCGTCGTGCATGATAATCCAGGTGTGGGAGGGCTGAAGGGTACGTGCAGGTTTGTTCTGCTGGCGACAAATTCTTTCACCTTCTGCCTAGCTAAAATCTTTGCTGTGGCTTTTGTGTTTGGAGGATTTCACGGGGTGCGGGGGGTGGGGGGGGTGGATGGGATTTCAGGCTGATGTTTTTTCAGTACTTTAAAACTGCCTCCGGTGTGCATGATGTCGGACAAGGAGCTGCCGGCGCCCTTGCCTGGGTTCCTGTGTGTGTGCGTTTCTTGGCTGTTGTAGAATCTCCTTCTTCTTGGTTTCCAGCAATCTGTGGCGTTCCACGGAGTCTCTAGCCAGGCGTCCTCTGGCTTGGGGGTGCTGGGCTGCTTGAACCCGCGGCTTACAATTTGCCTCACATTTGGGACGTTCTTTTACAGCCCACAGATGTTTCCAAATTAACAGGTAACTTTAAGACAATCTTAGGTATTCAGAAAAACTGACTGGGTAGCACCCAAAGATCCCGTATCCCCCCTCCACCCACCCACACGGAGCCCACACCGTGTCTCCCGTTGCTAACACCTGGGTTAGAGTGGCGTGTGTGTCAGTGAGGCAGTGTTACACATTATTGGTGTCAACTAGAATCCAAGGTTCCCACTGGGATCCATTCTTGGTGGTGAAGGCTGGTACAGGTTTTAACACATACCTTGTGTCACCACACAGTGTCACGTGGCCCTAGAAATCCCTGCATGCCACCGGCTCACCCCTTGCCCCTCTGCCCCTGACAGCTTTGCCTGGCACATGGTCTTGGCTTTTGCAGCCCACCATGTCGCTGGGTTTGTGCAACCTGTCGCCATCTCACACTGGCTTTCTTCCCACAGTAACGTGCATTGGAGGTTCTCCTGTGGCCTTCGTGGCTTGATAGCTCATTTCTTCTGCCAGAGGAAGACCGCGTTGTCTGGAGGTGCTGGGGGCTGTCAGGTTGTTTCCCTTTTGGAATACGGGCAACGTAGAAGCACGGCTTCCCACTTACACACAGCAGCTCGCTTTGAGGGGAGCTCTTGGCCTCTCCCAAAGCGACACTGTGCCACATTCTCACTGGCAGTGTGTGGTCGTGCTCTGTGTCTTTGACAGCATTTGGTGTCATTTAAAAAGGCTTAGTTGGGCCCAGGAGATAGCTCAGTGAAATAAGTGCTTGCCTGGCAAGAGCAGCTTCCAGAGTTCAATCCCAGATACCATGAACAAAACAAAACAAACGGCTTAGCTGTTATAAAGTGAGGTCATGATCTCTTGTGGCTATTTTAGTGTGCAGGCCCCGTGGCACCTGTGGAGCTCCTTTCTGTGGGCTTGTTTCCCAACCATGTGTCTCCTTCTATGAGTTTAGTCAGATGTTTGCCCATTTTTAAAATCAGGTTATTTTCTTATTGCTGAGTTTAAAAATGCTTGGTAGAATCTGTCTGCAGTCCTTAGTGAATCCATCCATCGCAGGGTTCAGTTGCACAGCCTGGGCTCAAACTGTGACCATCTCCTCAGCCTTCCACAGGGCTGGGGCGACAGCTGTGACCCTGTGGCAGCCTATTGCTGAGTCCTTGGTGGCCACCGTAGGCACGCCCTTCTCCAGATGTGTGCTTTGCAAAGATTTGCCTCAGCGCACGACCTTTCTTTTCATTCTTTGGTAGTGTCTTCAGCGGAGAGTTGTTTTATTTTAATAAAGTAATAGCCTTCCCTCTCATGGGTCCTTGTGGTGTTTCTAAGAGCTCTTGGCTGTCTGGCGTGGACATGTTCTCCTCTGGGAGTGGAGTGGTGGCCACTTGAGCATGTGTACTTGTCTAAAGTTATAAAGCTATGTATTTTAGCAGACGTACTTTATCCATAAAGTATATCTCAATAAAGTCGATTTTTAAGTCTTACCTAAAGCTCAGCGCCACAGTCAGGCCTCCAGGTTTCCCGTTTATCTTCTAGGAGGTGCACATTTCCATGGCGTACATTTTGGCCTGTAATCCATTTTGAGTTAATTTGTGCAAGGAATAGGATCTGAGCCTAGACACTCTTTTTTTTTTTTTTTTTTTTTTTTTTGCAGCACTGGGGATTGAACTCAGGACCTTGCACTTGCCAGGCAAGTGCTTATTCTACTGAGCTATCTCCCCGGACCCTTAGACACTCTTTTCATAACTTCCTTTATACTTTCCGTCCTGCGTTTGGCTCGCCTTATCTGTCACCCATGTGTCGATGGAGCCTGTGGCCTGCGATGCGGTGCAGCTTCCCCTGCTGAAGCTGGGAACGTTGGTCACTTTGCCGTGGGCGGTGGCCCAGCCTTTCATCCTGGAGCTGGAAGCTCGAGCAGTGTATTTGCTCCTCCTTTGAGTATCAGCCCAGTCCCCTTGGTCCCTGGGGTCAGTCACCCTGGCTCCCACGGTGACCACTTCCCTCATCCACCTAGTGGTGTGAGGTGATGCTGAAGCTTGCAGCTTGCCAGAATGGCCATTGCGTCTTCCTTTTGGGACAAAGCCCCATAACGCGCAGCCCGCAGCTACAGGGCAGGCGGCGACGGTTCCTGCGCAGGCCGCAGCTGCGACACACCTAACCTTCTCTGGTTCCCGCCTGACTGTGAGTCGATGGCTCCACGTACACCAGGACACTCCAGCCCAAAGACAGAGCACTGCCTGCCTTAATCCCAGCAGTGCTCAGAACCATAACTGCCCCCGTGGATCATGAATGAGTCACAGACTGTAGAACTGCGCCTCAACGACTACACGAGGCTTTGGGGGGACAAATACACACCAGCCGTAACAGTTGCATTGACAGCAGTGTCACGACGTAGGTAAACATGAGCCCCTAAGTTCCTGGGCCCAGAGAAACAGACCCCCCTCCCCCCCCCAGCTATGCTCTGACCCCCTCACTTGGCCTGCCGGGTTCATTCAGGCTGCGAAGAGCCAGGTAGGCCTGGTGGAGGAACTGTACATGGTTGAGGCTTGGGGGAAGGAGTCCCCTCAGGAGGTGGGGCACCTCTGGGACATCTGGCCTGCGTGCAGCTGCTCTTCTGGTACCTGCTTCTCTCCATGTGGCTCTGGCAGCTTCCCCTGCTCTTTCTGTCTGCTCCAGGTTCCAGAGCCGTGGAGAGAATCTGGCAGCAGCCCTTCTCCCTGGCCAGCGGGGCCTCGTGCCTCTCCCTCAGACAGGCTCAAGGACAGTCTCTTGTGGGACCCGAGGGCTGCCTGCAACCTAAGTGTGGTTTCCCAGCTGTCCAGGCCATGGGGTTGTGGTAGGCAGCGGGGACCTGGCTGTGACGAGTGTGGTAGAAAGCAGGGGGCTGGGAAGAAGGGAGGGACAGAGGCCTCAGGTGGTGGCGTTGTGTCTGGGACCAGTTTGCTAAAGCAGAACACGGGGGTTGCAGGGGGGACAGGGACAGCACTGACCCAAGACTAGAAAAGTGCAGTGCATTGCACTAAGCCGGTTAGAAGCCACCAACAAGCGTAAATTAAGCCTCAGTACCAAGTGTAATAAACTCTCTCGTCAGGAAGAAGGCTACAAGGCCCTAAGAAGGAACGTGGTGTCTGTCTCAACCCAGTGCAGCAGGCCGGGGCAGGAGGGCTTGTGGCCACGCAAAAATCCCCTTGGTATGCTTGCAGAGCCTCCATGCCCAGTAGGATTTTCCCCTCTTCAAACAAGTTTCGAGTAAGAGAGGGTTCCCAGCCAGTCCTTGTTTCCCATCACCAGTAATACTCCAGGCTGCCACTTGGCCAGCACAGTCAAGAGTGCCATTGCATCGGGCTGAGTAAGGTCAGACAGGAGCCTCAGAGGGTGGACCTGGTGGGGCGGCATGGAGGGCTGCTCCTTCCTCAAGGGTAAGGATCCCGGGTGCACTGAGACGTTGTGGGCAGAGTCGTCAGGGCGCCGTGGAGGCCTGCATGAGCCCCACCTCTCAGGACTCCTGGACAGGCAGCTGTGTTTCTCTGGACAACAATGGGGCATGCTCGGGGACCCCAGGCTCCTCCAGCAAGGGCACCAGGGTGGTCTGCATGCAGTAAGACAGACGGCTGCCCTAGTCAAACAGGGAGCCTCAGAAGAAAAGTAGCTCAGGAACTTGAGTGTGCAAATCCCAGGGAGCCAGACGCCCTTCTCACTGGGCATGGCCGTGCACCTGCTGACAGGCACAGCGTGGCAGAGACTGCGTCATGGCAGAAGCCTATTTATATCTACTGATATAATAGATGTAAAACGCCAAACAAATGCGACTTTCTCCGGGCTCCCTGCCTCGCCTGGTGTGACTTGGGAGGATACGTAGTCAGCACAGGTTGGGCCCAGGGGTGCATAGCTGTAAGCCCAGCACCTAGGGAGGCTAAGGCCAGGGGATCGTGGGCTCAAGCTCAGCCTGGGCAACTCAGTGGGACTTGGCACACACATGCCAAGCTGCTGCTGAGCTGGGGACCTCAAGTGACTGCCACTGTACCCAGGGCTAAACCCAAACACATTGCGAAACACTTTTGAACAAACACCTCTGTGTCTGCCTTGTTTACAAGGGTCTCACCAGGGTGCAGGTTGGAATAGGCCCTGGAGCTTGTTAAGGAATGCTGGTTTCCAGGCAGAACCCAGAAAAGCTTGCGGAGCCCAAGGTGGCCTGCAGGCTCGTGGCGAGGGCCTGCCTGTTCTCCGCTTCTGAGGCTTCTCCCAAAGAAGGTGTTTGAAAGTCGTTTGAAGACATGCGTGCTGCACAGCCCTGGGGCTGCTGCGCACAGAGCAGCCGCCGCCTCCACTGCTGCAGCCTGGCAGCACCGCCGCAGGCGCGTGCTCCCTCAGCCTCCTCCCGGCTACTCGGGTCAGAGCCCAAACCTGGGCTTCTGCAGGTTTCTTCCAGGCTAAGGAACAGCCCAGGAGGAATGGGAAAAGATCCCTCGGGTTCAAGGCTTCCATGCAAAACAAAGGAAGGAAGAACTGGATACTTCTGGGAACCAGTAACAGGATAGGGAATTTTTAACCTGTGTTGACCACCTGTCTGAATCTGGCTCACCAGGCACAAAGTCCCAAATCCACTATCGCTTGACAGCTGCTTTGTGGGGGATATGACATGGGGACCAGTCTCCTTTGAGGGCCCAGACAGACAGGTGTGTCGCAGTCACAGGCCACTTGATCAAATAGCACCTCTGGGGAAGATAGCAGCAGCCAGGGCCGTGGCCAGCGTGGTCCTCCTCACAAGTGGTCCACTGCTTTGTTCTTTACAGGAACAGATTGGGAGCAGGGTCGGGGGCCAATCAGAACAATAGAGAGCTGCTCTAAGCTAAGCATCTGCGTGGACGGAGCTCTGAGGGCATCTCTGCCAGGGCGTGGCAGGATGCAACACAGGACTGGCCCGAGGGCTCAGAGGGTCTCCAGGAAGGAGCCATCGCTCTGGCCGGGCCTGTGTGCGTGGCCTCGGTTGTGCCTCATACACAGCTGTAGCCCTCGAGTGCAGCACGCGGGAGCTGTAGAGGCCGAAGCCATTGATACCTTTCTGCAGGCGAGTAGGGTGGAGCTGGGGCACTTGCCTCAAGCCCTCAGAGGCTGTGGCAGAGGCGACAGGGTCACAGCCTGGAGCCATCCGTGCCCTCTTCACGAGGGAAACAAGGGCCTGGCGTGAAGCCTTGTGCCTCTCTGCAAGGCTGCAGCAGGGAGGAGCCAGGGCGCTGCTGGCCCAGAGCCCTGTGTGCGCTGCCGCAGACACGTAGCACAGTGGAGCAGAGTCTGGCCTGAGCCTTTGCCGGGGGCAGCGGGGTGGCGCCGCAGCACTGGCCTGCAGCCCGCAGTGCCTCTCTGCAGGGCCGCGGCGCGGAGGAGTCTTGGTGCTGACCTGGAATGCTAGTACACCTCTGCAGGGGTCAACAGGAGGAGTCACGTCACTGACCTGGAGCCCGTGGTGCACCCACCCCAGGGTCCAGCAGGGGAGGGCAAGGCTTCAGAGCTGCACCCTCCGTGCATCCCAGGAAGGGTGCACCAGAGAGCACCATGGCCCTGGCCCAGAGCCCTCGACAGCCAGGAGCCGTCGCCGTGCTGGCAGCCTTGGTGCCACTCTCTGAGACTGGAGCTTGTAGTGCATGTCTTAGCGGTGCCCCAGCTTGAGTCCAGGCACAGCACCGGAGCCCGCGCAGCATCTGCACAAGGGCCAGGACATGGGAAGCGGTCGCCCCGAGCTTCCGTGGCAGGCTATCTGTGGGAGCATAGCAGAAAGGCCACGGCTGTGGCCTGGCCCTCAGCTCTGCAGTGCAGGGTTGCGGAGCGAGGCCCTGTGGTGCTGAGCACAGCCCTCAGGGCATCTGTGCGGGTCTGAAGAAAGAACGATGACCTACAGTCCTGGGTCACTCGGGCTTCTCTGCACGGGCCCAGCAGTAAGCGGTGACGGCCCTGAGCCAGAGCCCTCAGCGCATCTCTGCAAGGTATCACAGGAAGGTGACATGGCACTGACCTGAAACCCAGCTAGGACGTAGGAACCAAGGAGCTGTATCCCTGGCCCACAGCCCCAAGTGCGGCTTTGCAATGGGTGACAAGCATGGAGTCCTGCCACCGTCCTGCCATCCTCATGGCCTTCCTGAAAGGGACTCAGAACTGACCTAGAAACTCAGTGTACTTCTGTGAATACGTGGCAGGGAGAAGGAAGGGCGTGGCCAGAGCCTTTGGTGCAGTACCACAAGGGTGCAGCAGGCCCGAGCTCTGGTGTGGCCTCTGTCCCTGAGCGTGTCACCATGAGAGCCTCGCAGCAGGGGGACATGGTCATGAGCCAGCGGGAGGAAGCACAGCCCCGGCCTGCAGCCTCCACCGCACATCCACAAGCATGTTGTGGGAGGGAGCTTTGCACGGGCTGCAGCCCTTGGGTACCTTGGCAAGGTGCAGCGGAGTGCAGCCATCACGCGGGCACGAAGACCCCAGGGCACCCCTGAGACCATGAGGCAAGGTGTAGTGGAGGGCCTGTCCTGGCGCTCTCACTGCCTCTCCGCCAGGTGCACTGGGACGGAGCCTGAAACAGGCCTGGAGCCCTCGGTGGGACGCTGAACGGGTGCGGAGGGCTGGAGCGGCTGGACTGCCCTGCGGCGCCGTGGTCCGTGAGAGCGCATAGCAGGAAGCAGCCCCGGCTGTGGTTTTCAGGGCACAGTGCATCTATGCAGGCGTGGAAGGAGGGAGCTGTGGCGGCTCCATGCGCCTCGAAAGAGACCTGGGTGGGGCACCAGCTGGAAGCTCTCAGGGCGCCTCTGCAAGGGGAAAGTGGAAAGGGCCGTGGCTGTGACCTGGAAGCCTCAGGGCACCTCCACAAAGCTACGGCAGGAAGGAACAACGGCCTGGCCTCTGTGCACCTGTGCAGCTGGAAGGAGCCCAGGCACTGACCGGAAGCCGCCGTGCTTCTCTGCAAGGCCGCATGCAGCTCTGCAAAGGCCCTGCCCTCTGTGTGCGGTGCGCTAGTGTGAGTCTCTGGCAGAATCAAGTCCACGGTGCTGGCCTGGAGCCCTCAGCGCACGTGTGCAGCTTCGACTGTGTTGGAAACCAGCTGTGCTTTCTTCTGTCTGTAAGTTAAGGTAAGCTGAGCTCCAGAGTAGGCAGCTTCCGTGTAGTGGGTCAGCACCTTGCTCTGCCTGCCACAGAAGACCCCAGGAGCTCCTTGCCCGGACCTCAGGCTGCTGCCATGGTGAGGCGGCCGGGTCCAAGCGTGTGGGAGTCAGGTGGGCTTCAGTTCTAATGCCAGGCTGTGTGTGCAGCTCTCAGGGTTTCTTTCTGTTGTTATTTAGTTGGCTTTCATTTATTTATTTTTGGTGGTGGTGGTGGTGGTGGTGGTGGTGGGGTGTGTGTGTGTGTGTGTGTGTGTGTGTACCAGGAATAAACTCAGGACGTGGTGCTTGACAGGCAGGTGCTGTGCCGCTGAGCTACGAGCCCAGCAGGATTTCTTTGCTCACGGCTCCCTCACTAGCTCACGCCCATACACCAGCTATTATTGGACAGTTCCTTGCAGAAAAAAGTTGTGTTTGTGAAATAGTGTTTCTCCCAGGCTAGCAACCAATGGGCCAGTGATGAGGTGCTTGGCCTCCAGGGGCCGCCCGAGCAAAGGTCGGCGGGTGGAAAGCAGGATCAGAGGCTACCTAGGGCCATCAAGATGTAAATGCTGCAAGCCACCTGCCCAGGTAGGCAGGGCTTGTTTTCCATCTGGTTACCCCCTGGAGGAGAGGTGTCACCTTTTGAAAATCAGCCTTGCCACCTTTGGGGGACATCTCACCAGACAGCCTCAGTCTGTGCTCCCCACTGAGGACAATGTGAGCCCCTTCCTGGGGGCGGGAGTCGGCAGGTCTGGCCCTTTGATCTGCAGTGCGCTTTGCAGAAGGAGGTGGGGCAGCCCCACTTCTCAGCCAGGTGTTGATGGCTTAGTTGTTCTAACTCCTTCACTTCACAGGGAGGTGGGCCGCGAGGGCCCAGCTGCCTCCCAGCCTCGCCTGCACTTTAGCACCAGCCTTGTTTTATATGGAAACCTCTCCTTTGTTTTTTAACCACTTCTCATGCCAATGAACGGGACAGCAGGGGGCTGTGAGAGAAAGGTGCTCGAAGGCCATTTGGTTGCCCTCTGCCTCTGGGCTGCTGGAGAAGACAGACAGCTGCACGGGCAGTGTCACAGGGATGCTGGGCCTCAAGGCAAAGCTGTGGAAAGGCGGCTGACTTGATTGTTTAAAAGTAAATTTAAGGGTAAATACTCACCTTTGAGAAGAGTCCTTTCTTTCTCTTTCCACCTGAAGCCCTTTCCCCTGGAGGTTGCCCCAGCGCGTTGGAAGGCTCTCAAGGGCCTTCCTAGTGGCTGGTTCAGTACCAGTGCTTGCTGCAGCACCTACACCCTGCTGATTTTTAAACTTGCTTTCTTTTTTTTTTATTTTATGTATTTGGTATTTTATGTATTTTTATTTTATGTATTTTATTTTATGTATTTTGTATTTTATGTATTTTATTTTATGTATCACTGCACAGCTCGCACTGGTAGTGATCCTCCTGTTTTCAGCCTCCCCAGCTCTGGGATTACAGGCGAGTGCCACCACTCCTGGACTCTTGTCACTGACTCAGCACACCCTGGGGGTGGGGCCGGCAAGACGAGGGGGACCAGGGATTGAAGATGCTATGTCTTTGAGAGGCTGTGCTTGGGGGAAGTTGTTCCACTGGTACCCATTCCAGCCCCTCCTTCCGATTATCCCAGATCTGGACCCTCCTCGGAGAAGGTGAATCCTCTCAGAGAGGCCCAAAAGAGGCCGTGGAGTCTGGTCTCAGTGAACTGAGTTTCTCTTCAGTCAGAACTAGATGCAGAGGTGGCAAAGGAAACCCAGCACATCCGGTGGAAGCTGGGAGCACACCCCACCAACCCAGGTGGCATATCGTGAACCCTGTCTCCCTGCCTCTTCCCGGCCTCATGCCGTGCTCCCAGGGCCCCTGCCTGGCAGCATCCGCACTCGCGACTGCCCACATGTGGCCCAGGCCCCGGCTTCCTTCTCTGTCTGTTCTCCCTCCTGGGCTTCTGGACCTAGAGCTGGGCCTCAGCACTGCCCTCAGTTCTGAGCAGCTGGGACTCAGTTTTAGCATCAAATGTGACAGGAGAACACGTACAGGCCGTGGGTCAGAGAAGGACTCTGAGGCGAGGGAAGTCACCTTCTGAATCTGCAGCGGGCCCCTCAGACCCAGGGGACCATGTCTGGCAGGTGGGGTGGGGGTGTTCACAGTGCTCCCAAGACCCAGCAGATGGAGTGTCCTCTGCCAGGGGACACGCCTGCGACTCATCACAGTGTCCCTCAGACTGGCGAAACCGGGCCTCGCCCGCCCACCACCTGGGGTAACACTTCACTCGGCTTCCGTGCTCCCCGCTGGCTCAATTCTGCCCAGTCTGCACTCTTCCTCTCGGGTTTCGAGGACTTTCCACAGATCTCCTGAGGTTTCGCTGGGGCGGAAGTCGCCACTGGCAGAGTTTGCGTGCACCTTACTCAGCGAGTAAGCGTATCTCCTGCTCTGTGCTAGCCCGGCTTCTTCTAGCAGCATGGTCCGCTCCCACGGGCAGCCATTCTGCCCCTGCCCTGTCTTTAGCTATGGCCGCTGCCGGGGCCATTTCCCCCAAAGCTGAGGTACACTGGGGAAAGGATGCGTCCCCGAGAACAAAGAATAGAGGAGCAGAGTAAAGCCCTGCTCCTGGATGGGCTCAGGGGAATCAGTTACAAAGGCCAAGAAAAGAGGCCCTGGCCCGACTTGCATATGGGGGCCGCCTTTCCCCCCTTCTCAGGGTGCCAGGAGGGGCAGTCGCTTTGCATTTTGTCCTGGGAGGTCCAAGGAAGGCGTTGCTGTCTGGTGTGGCCTGGAAACCGCTGATGTGCGCAGCCCGCCTGGTCAGAATTGGCTCTTGGCTCTTTCTAGCAACATCTGCAGCCCGAGGCCTGCCTGGAATCGGGGATCAACCAGGACCAGAGTTCCGTGTTTGGAAAGAAACATTCGCAGTATCGTGGCTGGAGCTTTGATCCTGCAGCCCCATGATTCCCAGGGCACTGAGAAGTCCTCGTCCAGACCTGGCTGGGTGTCATAGTGGGCGGTGCTGCCCACCAAGGTTTGGGACAGGATTTCCAAGGAATGCCTAGGCCAGAGCAGGAGGGCGCCACCTCCCCATCCTACATGGTGCTGCTGGTGTCCCTTCACAGCCTTCCCGGGACAAGTGTCCCGCTGCTGCCCCTGGGAAGGCATGCAGATGTGGGACATCCTGTCCTTGCGCAGCCTCTGTTCTCTGTCATGCTTGGTGCCTCGCCAAGCCGCGGCCTGTGCCGGGGTCTGCGGCTAACGGTGCAGGACTCGCTCCCGGCCTTTGCAGCCTACTGTGGCTTGAGGCAGAGCAGAGGGGAGAACAGCGGCCACTCGTGGGTGGCCTCATGCTGCGTTTCTGTCTGAGGATCCTGAGTGCAAATTGTGCTCTGACACCAGCTGATTACAAGAGAGCTAAGTGCTACCTAGGAGAGTCTACAGGAAGAGACTTGAAGCCTTGACAAGTTCTGCTCGGCGGACTTTTAGTTACTCCTCTCTCGTTGCTGGGACAAATGTGCGACACTCAAAATGAGGGAAGGAAAGGTGTATTTAGCTCATGGTTACTGGAGGTTTCAGTCCATATTCAGCTGGCTCCAAGGCAGAGAGGCACATGGCTGAGGGCAACCTTTCATGATGGAGGCTACAGCAAGGGCACAGGGAGAGAGGTAGCAGCAGCTCAAGCAGCTGACTTCTCTTCCTTCCTTACATTGAAATGCAAATTACCTGCCCCAGGGGAGAGGCAGCACCCATTTCCACAATAATCAATTACAAATTCCAGAAGCCGCCAAATGACTGCGTGAGGCTTTGGGAGGGACACCTATGTACAAACCATAACAGGCTCTGCCTGGGGGTGGGCAGGAGAGGGCATTTCCTGCTTCCGTTCCGAGAAATCACAGACAGTATGTTGGCCTCTGGGACATCAGCTGAGGTTGGGGTGCAGGCTCTGTAGGGTTTGACTTTCAGTTCCCAGAGGGAGTGAATGTGATTTGCTTCCTGTAAAGGAGAGAGGTGGAGCCCCACAGTTTGTCTCTGTTTCAGTGATGGTTTGGTAAACATCTAGACGTCTTGTATATCCATTCCTTATTAACAGGAAAGAGTGATAAGGCCCAGAGACCTTCGGGACAGCAGGGGACCGTCAGAACAGCAGGAAGACCCAGGAGAGAAAAACATCGGACAGGAAGAGAAACACAGGACAGCCCAGGACTTCAGGGCAGAAGGAGACCTTCAGGACAGGAGGAGACTCTGAGCAGCGAGAGACGGCTGCACGGTGGAAGGCCCCAGGAGCCAGGAAAACTCCAGACAGCAAAAGACCCTAGGATAACAGCAGGGCCACAGCACAGCAGGGACCTTCAGGGCGGGTGATCTGAGGACATAAGGACAGCAGGACAGGAGCGGATCTGCAGGGCAGCGTTGGAAGCCGGGCTCTGCCTAGTGCCAGGCGGGACTCGTTCCCTCCCTGTGGCTCCTCAGGCCCAGGCCTCACACATCCTTGACTCATTCGGGAAGCCGAAGCAGTGTCGGCAGCGGTGGGGCCGCTGCTGTGCCAGCTGGCAGCAACTGTCCCGGTTCTCAGGCCCTCCTGGATCTGAAGCCCTGGTCGCCGCCCTTGTTTAATAAAGCCCTGTGACTGGCTGTGACATTCTCCCTGCTGAGTACCGCTGGCACGGTTGGACCCCTAAGAGTCTGCTTGGGGAGTGGGCCCGAAGTGGGCTGAACTGAGTAGTACAGGACCCCGCTGGGCCCACTGATGCTGTCCTTGTTCCCAGCACGGGACCTCTGTGCAGAAGGCTGCTGAGGAGTCCCCAGGCCCGTTCCCTGGGCTGTGTGGGGCAGACCGGGCCTCAGGTCTGGCAGGGTACAAGCAAGGGCCCAGGCACACCAGAGCCTGGGAACCTCAGCCTGTGTGGGCCTTGGGCACTCTCAGAGGCTTAGCAAGTCTCTGCCTTTCAGATCTGTGTGGGTCACCATGTACCAACAGGATCCATTTGTGGTGGCAGTGACATCTCCCGGGATTCCAAGCTGGCGACCTGAGGTGAGGAGGAGACCGAAGTCTCCCACTGCAGCACAAGCAGCGCATGCTGGAGGCTGTGGTGATGCCCCAGGGCCCCTCAAGAGCCCCCCAGCTATGGCTTCCTTTGTAGAAAGGGGTCCTCTATGTTGGGGCCCCCCCACCCCCAAGCCTTGGACCACCGCTACTCACCTGTGTGAAAGGCCATGGCCCCTGGGCAATCCAGAGAGTTCTTGAGGACTCAGCTCTGCCTGCCTGTGCTAGAGGAAGGCAGCCAATCAGCGGCGCCCTTGCCGGGCCCAGCACCCAGCAAGAGCTCCAAGAAGATGCTCACACACTGCTGCCTGAGGAGAAGTTGCATCTCCTGGGAGGAGCAAGGACGAATGGTAGCCGTGCCCATGGGCAGCTAAGTGTCCAGTGTGTGGTTAGCACGCACACTGAGAGCAGGTGCAGCCCCGTGGCAATGCCAATGGTTTCCCAACTATCCAGTCCATTGCTGATGGCCCTGGCGGATCTCGTGGAATGTTCGGTGGCTCTGGCAGAGCATCACGAGGATGCAGCGACGGCAGTCATTCCAGCGCCACACCAGTGTATTTGAAGACCCTCTGGTGAGCTGCTTTTTGACATAAACGCAGTAATTACCAAATCACCTCATAGTGCAACGGCAGCGTTGCCTGCAGGCTGGGGAAGTGCCGAGAGCTCCGAGTCCCCGGCCCAGGTTTCTCTGCTAGTGGAAACCCTAGGGGCATTGGCTCCAGCACCAGCGCCGCCGCCCCAGGTTCCTTGTGCCCAGTCTCCAGAGGACCTTTGTGAAGAAACGTCAGACTTCATGGCTGTGGGATTCCCAGCAATATCTAGCATTGGCTCTGTGCTCTGGGGTCACAAACAAAAGAAGCAACAGAGCATGGTGGCTGCAGCACGTGAGCCCTGGGCCAGCCTCTGGCCACAGTCAGCTGGAGCGCTGGCTGCAAGGCGCGAGAGCGTGGGCCTCGCTCTGGTTCACTTCCCTTCTGGCCTCCTGTTCCTCCCCTTTGGAGCGGCAGTGTTCATCCTGCCGTCATGGTATGTTGCAAATACTTAACTTTCCTTTCGATTTTCGTAGTGGCTCACAGATAAGAGTTTGCCTCGGGGCTCAGGCCGACTGCACACGGCCTTCTGGGCCCTACGAAAACTGTTAAGATTCTGGTGACTTACAGCGATGAACTACATTTTGCACAATGAAACGGAAATAGGATTTTTGGACCAGGGGCAGAATGCTACAGTTTAGATTTTAGGTCTTCCCCCAAAATCTCACACTTTCAAAGGTGGAGCTTGGGAAAGTCAGTTAGCTCCTGGGAATGCTGCCCCAGTGGTGGATTAACCCACAGGGGAGCTCAAGTGGATGCAGTGGGCACTTGGCTGAAGGAGACGGGCACCGGGCCATGGCCTAGGTCTCTCTCTCTCTTTTTGGCACTGAAGATTGAACTCGGGACCCTATGCTTGCCAGGCAGGTGCTTATGCCGCTGAGCTATCTCCCTGGCTGAGCGGCTCTCTGTTCTACCGTTCTACCATGTCGTGCTGCCTTGGAGCCAGCCAAGCACGGACTCCACTCACTGCTGTGAGTCACATCAGCCTTGCAAGTTTTAGGTGCTGAGCGTTTTGAGCCAGTGATAGGAGAATGTCTGGTGCTCATCATGTCCAACTTGAAGAGCAAACGTAGCCTCCACCCACAGGGCAGGCACGCGGGGTATCCCACCTGGCTTCACAGTGATAGAGCAAAACACTATGCTGTGACCATAGGTGGCCAAGAGAGATGAGGCCAAACTGGGTGGGGCGTGGGCAGCGCTGGGCAGCTGGGGCAGGGCCCTGGGGCGGGGCAGGGCAGGGCCACCCAAGGGGCTTTGTTAGAAGAGGCAGCTTCGGTGAGTTAAAGCCAGTGTGTGGCCTTGTGTGTGCTCTCTGGTTGTGGAAGTCCATCGCCCAGACACTGCAGCCAGCAGCTCTTTCATGAACGAGCCCCTGAACCACCTTGTTAAGGTTTATGCCTAGTTGTTCCCCCAAAGCCTCTTACAATCATGGGGAAGGGACTTCTAGAGTTTGAGATTTGACTCACTGGGATTATGTGTTTTAGTACTGATGGGATTATAGGTCTGAGTACTGCTGGGATTATGGGTGTAACCTAAGGCGGATACGCTGAGGCAGAGAGCATCAATGTAATAGACAGACAGAGACAGAGAGACAGACTCACGCTGTTGCTCTCTGCTGCCCTGGTTGGTCGGTTGCCTCTGTCGCGACTGTTGCTGTTCCGCCACCAGGAACTGGATGCTCTCTGCCCTGTTCCACTCAGCCTTGGGCCAGCCGAATATGGACTGAAACCACCAGCAACTGTGAGCTGAATAAACCTTTCCTTCCTTCATTTTGGGTGTCGGGTATTTGTCCCAGCAACGCGTAAAAAGTAACTAAGACACACCTCCACCCATTTGCCACGGGAGCCCGGGTGTCACCTCTACAGGGTATTAATGCACCCTTGTAGGGTGCGGCGGAGAGGGTAAGGCATCCCCCAGTCTGCAGCTCAGCGCCACGGAGGCCAAGGCCTGTCCGCAGAAGCCAGGCTCTGAGAGGCACGCTGTCCCGGGCCGCCTCGCCTGCGGCAGTCACCATGATCCTGTTGTCCAAGTTGGTGCGGAGCGGAGCGTCAGGTAGAGTGGGGCTAAGCCGCCTCTCCAGCTCGGCCTCCCTCAGCGTGACCCAGGGCTGCGTTTCCTGATTGTGACAAGCGCTGACTGGCTGAAGGCAGTTTTGGCACGCCTGAGCTGCGGGGGTCACCCACGCTCGGGAGGTGTGGGAGAGCTGGCGTTAGCGTCCCAGCGCTCTTCCTTCTCCTCGCTTCCCACCCGGGCAGCACAGCGTACAGTGCAGGAGAAGCTGCCACCCCGCAGCAGCCCACAGGTCGTGGCTCTTTCTCCAGGCCCGCAAGCTCCTGAGCCCAGGTGCAGGTGAGCGCAAGGCCCGATTTGGGCACTGGACATTATTTGTGAGTGTGACTCGCGTCTAACAGGGAAGCACAGGCAACCTGGAGGAGCACGCGCGTGCAGATAACCCAGGATCCACGTGCGGATGGTGGACCACGGCAGGCTCAGAGGAAGAAGCCTTGTAGACTCGGAGGCCATGCCAGGCATTAGGTCAGGCTTACCATCCGTAAAAGAACCGGCTTCCACGGGGCTCTGAAGACCTGGGCGACCAACGCCTTCCTCCTGCGGCCGGGACCCCCGCAAGCCTCAAGACGCTGGAGCTGACCTAAGGAGCTGCGCATGCGCACACAGGTGAGGCCCTGGAGCAGAGGAGTAACGACTCTC
Organism: Capromys pilorides; assembly: GCA_004027915.1. Taxonomy (NCBI): domain Eukaryota; kingdom Metazoa; phylum Chordata; class Mammalia; order Rodentia; family Capromyidae; genus Capromys; species Capromys pilorides. The sequence continues at coordinate 22,966 of PVKN010009192.1, forward strand.
CACGCTCCAAGCCCCTTTCCCGATCGGTCCCCTGGCCAGAGCCAGCTATGCTCTTTGCAACATTCCTGGGAGTCAGAATCTGAGAGACAAATCGAGAAGCTCCACGCCTAAGAGGCTGCGCAAAGACTGCTCTGTTCAGCAAGGCCACCCAGCACCTGGCCAGGGAGAGCAAGATCGAGGAGGAGAAGGAGCCGCTCCAGCCGCGAGCTTGGCTCCAGGCTCCTGCACCCAGGCCGGTGCGGTGTGCTGCGAACGGCATATCCAGCTCCAGGTTGTCGCTGCAGTGCGTCCAGGAGATGCATGCGCGGGCGCGGGCGCACGGGCGCACCTGGTCATGATCCCAGTAGCTGATTCATAGAAGTACACCTGCAGGGCTAATTAGGATCATTACGGCCAGGTTTGGTCCTCCTCGGTGAGGGGTGGACTTTGTCCTGCATCTGCGTGGTTCCTGTGCAGGAGCGCACCAGCTTCCCGTAGCCTGGCCCAGCCTTTCGCAGCGCGGGTACCACAGTCCTCGGGGCTCTACCTCGGCCAGGAGTGTCTTGGACTTTGTGAATTTTATTGAAACCCTTTTTGACTTCTTAGTGTCTCTTACTGATTTAAATATTAGAGAAGCCACTCTATAAGTTGCAATGTTATTGTCTTGTTTGTATAGCGGTACCCCATACCATTCAGAATTTATTTTTATGTAACTTTGTTAATATTATTAGAGCATCGTTTTGTCTTATCTTAAGACCTTCCTTGCTTAAGTACAACAAAATTTTACCTTTTCTCCTTTAGTGCATGTTGCCCTCCATTTCCTCCTCCCCAACGTTCTTGCTTAAAGTGAAGAACACGCTGTCACAATGTGGGGTGTTGCAAGGGGAACAATACAAGACACATTTTATAAGATTGTTTTATAATGACCTGTAGCCTAACTAGCATTTCTGGAAACGGAGTGTATCGAGTGGGGCCCAGGGACAGCTGTGGTCTGTTGCTGAAAATCCCGGAAAGCTGGGATGGGGGCGTCCTGGAAAGCCGGGACTCCAGGTGATGGATGGCAGCTTCACCTGTGGGCTCTCTGGTTGTTGCTTTTTCCCTTGCTTGGAATGCTATTGGTTGACTCCTGGATGAACCCGATGATAGG
>PVKN010009193.1:0-24121 GCA_004027915.1 Capromys pilorides
TGTCAGAATCATTGGAAAATTCCCTGTGGAGAAGGTTACCCTGACTGACTCCTGTTGTCTGAGACGGTGAAGCTGATTCCTCCTGTCTGTACCAAAGTCACCACTGCAGATATCCAAGTCGACCACTTTAATCAATTGCTTTTTGTTTAAAAAACTCACATTGTCTTCTGTATCACAGGATCTCCTGCAGCTGAGCTTACTGTTCCACACACTTCTTCACAGGCTAGTGTCCTTCTAGAACTTTCTTGGGTTAGAGGCAGCTTCTTCTTAGGGTCACACTTACTGCCTCCAGCACAAAAATCCACAAGAGGGGAAGGGACTGGGGAGCTTCCCTTGCATGCGTGGGGCCTTGGGTGAAATCCGCAGCCCCGCAGAAAACAACACAGAAACAAAAGCAAGCAGCCCTTGCCCCTGTAAAAAGGCCACCAACTGTGTTTCTCACACACAGGCTTCAGACCTTCCAAATCTCACCTCTGGAGGGGCTTAGTGACCGGGGTTATTGCTAGGTTTCACTCCGAGCACCTCCCCTGCAGGGTGTGTGTGTGTGTGTGTGTGTGTGTGTGTGTGTGTGTGTGTGCAGAGGGCGAGCCATCAGGCAGCGGCTGGCTCCGATCCCCATCAGGGGAAGTGCGTCCCCTGCTGGAAGCGCCCAGGGCTGCCGCTCGCCGCTCGGAGACCGTGGGAAGCTGGAGTCCCTGGTGCTTCTTAACATGAGGAGACCAGACCTTCCCCAGACTTTGCGCCCTGGCCTGGAGCTCTCAAGTTGCTGTCCAAAAGAGCCTATGGGCCTACTTTTTTTTTTTCAACACCGAGGATTGACGTCAGGGCCTTCATACTGAGCTACAGCCTACCACCTCCCAGTCACAGTATCTCCAAGGACAGGCCTATGGGCCAAAGCGAGTACAAGAAATCCTCCAAATGCTTCCTTTCTCTAGCAACCACAAATGTTCTGGAAAGCCACAAGTACACACCAGAGACCCTTCTGCATGACCCGTGTGAGAGTGCTTGCTCTCTAATATCTCATCCCCTTCTGAATAGTTTGCTGCAAATTCCTTTATGCTCCTAGACAGTCAAGATATAGCCATCAAAGTCTGGAAATGACCACAAGGCAGACCTGTGGCCTAGCCTTCAAGCCCATCCACATCTCCCCAGATACCCCTGTAATACCACTTTTTTTTTTTTAATTTTATTTATTTATTTGTTTGTTTCTTTATTTATTCATTTTTTTTTGTGGCTGGCTCAGCCTGCCCTGGTGGTGGCGCTGGCGCAGCATGTGGTGCCGGGGATCGAACTGCAGTCCCCGCAGTTGCCTGAGCCCTCCTAAGCAGGCGCTTTAGACCACTGAACCATCTCACCAGCCCCTGTAATACCACTTATTACGTAGAAAAGTGCACATCTCATTATCCTATGTGGCTTTGCCATCTCCTGAGGTTTTGTGTGTGTGTGTATGGCTGGGGGTTGAACCTAGGACCTTCACACTCAACTACATCCTCAGTCCCTTTTTGTTTTGAGCCCAAGTGTCACTAAGTTGCTAAGTTGCTCAGGCTAGGCTCAAACTTGTGTTCTTCCTGCCTCGGCCTTCCAGAGTGCTGGGACTAGAGGTGTGGGCCATTGCGCCAGCTCTCCTATAGTCTCTTATGTCTGGAGCAGTTCCTCCATCTTTTCTTGCCACCATCTTGACCCTTTTGAAGATCCAGGCCAGTTATTTTTAGTCACTCAACCTTCCCTTATGAGTTTTCCTGATGCTTCTCCGTGACTGTGTTCTAGTTATGCAGCCCGCCTTGGCTGTGACCCCTACACGGACCCCCCACTTGAGTTCTGTTCTCACTGCTGGGCTTGCATTCCTCTCTGGGCACCCCATTTGTGTTCTGTGGCATGGCTTTCAGGATGAATTTTCTGGAAGCAGGAGAGAGGAGCAGGCACCACGCCCAGTGGTGCCTGTCACTGTTGTTCACACAGCACCTGCCGGGTTATAACCTCTCGGGTGGGGATCACTGCTCAGACCACTGCACAAACAAATCTGAAAACCCCAGGGCTACACTCACTGCCTGCCCATGGCTACCCAGCTAGCAGCCAGAAAGGCAGGGTTTGAAAGCAGTTGCCTGGCTCTGGAAAAAGAGCCGGCCTCGCCTACTTCCCCCAAAAGTGCTCTTCTTTTAGCCATCAGTGACTTCCATGTTCTCAAACCCACAGGACAGGTGTCAGCCCATGGTCAGCGGCCGGCCACCATGTGGCTGCGCTGTCCCCTCTCAGCTTCCTGCACACCGCACTCCAGGTTTGTTCCCTGCTGTCCGCCGTTCTTTCATTCCTTTTGCTGGCTCCGGCCCTTCTCCTTCCTCTTGAGATGCGAGCCCCTCAGGATGCAGCTTACTTGCATCTGGTTTGTTTTCGCCGCGCTGCTCTGCCCTTCACTGTCACACGCGCTGGCAGCACTGGGGCTTGTCCTTCCGGTTTGTCTTTCTTGAGTCCTGAAACACTCTCTGCAGTGCTCAGCACAGAGGCTCGGGTTTTCTTGGGTACTTTGCTTTCCACAGGTCCTAACAGCGATTAGGCTCCTGGCGTCCTTCTGCACCTCCCCTAGTTTCCTCCAATAAGTGGATGCAGCCCCATCACTGCCCAGCTGCCCGGGCAGAAGCGGAGAGCTGTACCTCCGCAGTTCAGTTCAATGCGCAGCCGGTGCTTGGCTCACTGGTTGCCGGACCGCGCACGGACCCCAGGGCATCCACCCTGAGCTCCATCCTCAGCCTTTTTTTTTTTTTTTTTTTTCGTTTTGCTTTGAGACAGGTCTCATTAAGTCACTAAACTGTCAAGGCTGGACTCAAATTTGCAGTCCTCCTACCTCAGCCTCCCAGAGGGCTGGGACTATGGGCGTGCACACCACACCTGAGTCCACATTAAAGTTTTATTGCTGCTTCTTCCAAAATGTATCCCAAAATCCATCCACTTCTGGCCCTCTTACCCTTAGCTTCCTGCCACCTTGGCCTCCTTCCTGGACTCTTACAGCAGTCCCACCGAGTCTCTTGCCTGCCTCCTACTCCTTCTCCACACAGCACTCAGGGATCTTGAAAATTATCCCACTGGTGGCTTCCCACCAGTGTGTAGTAACACAGCTTTGCTGTGCGCTGTGGTTTATGGGTGCAGTATACACGCCTTCAGCCCCAGAATGTCAGGAGCAGGGAGGCGCGACGCTGCCCCAGGATCTTGGTGACCTTGAAGCACCGTGGATCCCTGGCAGCCCCCCGCCTCTCCCTGCAGCCAGTGCTCTCTGTGGGCTCCGGACAGGCTGCCTACCCAGTATCTCACGTGGATGCCAGACACTCAGAGTGCCCACCACGCATGCCACTCGCATCCCCTCCTCAGCCTGCCAACGCCAGGAGGCCAAAAGCCCTGTGGGCATTCCTGACTCTTCCTTCCCCCAGGTGCTGCATCCAGCCCACCAGCAAATTGCTCACTGCAGAGCTGGCGTGGATGCTTGCTCCTCACTGTGAATGCCTCGTCTCCTCTACCTGCTTTCAATGCAGAACAGCTGCTTCCTGTCGTTGCTGCCCTTATTCCTCTCTGGCTGCCTCGCAACCTGGAGTCCAGAAAGATCCATACCTATACCTCTAGAATCTAAATCTCTCTAGATCTCTACCCATACCTATGTCTCTAACACCTATCACTCTGCTGGCCACAGCCTCCGCTGGTTTCCCATCATGCAGAGCCAGGTCTTCCCATGACCCATGGTCTGGCCCCTTGGTGACTTTCCTGACCCTGATTCTCGCCTTTGCGGATGTTGCTTCATCCATGTCAGTCTCATTGGGTTCCAGACACTGCCTGTGCTAATGCCTCAGGGCCTTTGCACAGGTGGCCTCCTCTTCCCAGAGCAGGTTCCCTCCAGACAGCCCCATGGCTTCGCCTCTCATTTTCTACAGATGTCTTCCCCTCTCCACATCAACAGGGAATCTGTAGCCCTGCGTGTCATCTGCTCCATGCCCAGCACCGTGCTTGGCACCAGGGAGAGATGGCTATGTTCAGGGAGCCAGGGAGGAAGTGAGGCTAAAGGGCTTTGACTCACTCATGGAAGCCCTCAGAGCCCCATCCCACTCTGTGTGGTCTATGCACCCCACCCCCAGGAAAGGGAAGGATCTCTCCAAGTGAGAATGCCAGAGCTGGTGCAGCCAAGTAGAGTTCAGTTTCCACTAAGAAACCCTGGGCTTAAAGATTTGTGGGGAAAGATAGAGAACCAGGCAGAGGCCTCCTGAGGCCACCTGTGCTGTGTCCCAGCTCAGACACTGTCCAAAGGGGTTCCCTAGGCCTCAGCCTCTGGCTGTCTGTTCACCTACAAGGTAGGGCCACACCTGTCTGGCCCTGCTGCCTCGGAGATGCCAACACTGCAACCTGATTAGTGGTTCCAGAGGTCACACTTTGTAGGTTTCTCGGAAGACCCAAGCTAGGAGGGGCGTATTCTGCCCACCTCGCCCAGGACCCCCTCCAGCCCAGCTTGCTGCTGTGGCTGCAGCCATATCACTCACTCTGGCCTTCACTGATGGAGATCATGCTGTGGGTCGCCTGGGGGGCCTTCTGGGTCGGCTGGCTGGTGTCCAGGGCACAGAGGACAGAGCCTGTGCATGCTCCCGTGAAGTTGACCCTTGATAACTACAGAGGGAGGTGCTGGTAAATCATTAATCCCACCCCCACAGTGCCCACACTCTTGCTCCACTGCTTAAAGACGCAGGCTCCCTGCTGCTGCTGTCCCCAAGGGCTGCTGCCCCCGGACCCTTGCATGGCATTTCCTCATATGGCTCCCATCTCCTCTATAAAACATGGATTGTAAGTGAAAGTAACAGGTTCTGGGTACCCAACCTCCTTGCTTGGCTTGGTAGAACGTGCAGGAAACTTGGACTCCGTAGATCTCTTTGGAAATGGACTAAATTCATTTTAAAAGTTTTTGGTTGTTTTGTTTCGCTCTGCTTTGCGCAGTACACATGCTAGACGCGAGGGGGCGACAAGCAACCGAGTGAAACCTGTTGCAGCCATAACGAGAAAGGCAGATTTGGGTAAACCAAGGCAAATGTGCCGCAAAGGAGCTGGACCGCAAGCGATTCAGCCTGCTTTCCCCTAGCTTTGAACCATGAGGTTGAGCTACAGAAATAAGCCCTGCATGTGGGCTGGGGTGGGGGCTAAACAATTCAGGAGACCAAGTTCTAGTCCACCTGGCAGCTGTGAAGAGCTGGCTCCACCCTTCCTCCTGCGATCTGCGGAAAGGGAGGGCACGGAGTTTCTCGCGAACTTTTCTCCATTGCAGAGTGGTGGCCGGAAATGCTACTCCGGCCAACACCCCTTTGAAATGTGCTCCTTATCCAGAAATGAAGTTCACTGATTCTATGACCATCCCCAAGCATCATTTAAAAGCTCAAAGAAAGCCAACTATTGAAGAACAACGCAAGAATAATTTATAATGAAACATGATGATGATTCTCGGTAGATAAAAGCTCAAGGAAGGCTTACCAGGGGACACGCGGGAAGTAGGCTGGCGGTGTGCAGCTACATAAGTGGGCTTGCATTTCAGAGAAATAGAAGACTAGAGCCATTCCATGCAAAAGCAAAAGCCACATGCATGCCTGAAGACAAAATAGGAGTGAACACTACTTCACTAGAATAGAAACTAACGTTAGGCAGGTGATGAGAGACCAGATGTGCTTACAGAAGACGGAGTCACCTTCGTGGAAGTAGGGTGGTGAGTGTGTGTGGTAAGGCACAGTGGAAGCAAGGAGGTGTGTGCACACCTGGGCGCTGACACACTTGCACACCACCAAAATGCTTCCCTGTGCTGTGGCCTCGTGTGGGGACTGCAATGCAGCAGTAGACACACAGATGTCGGCCTTGAAACGCCGTCTTATCAGGAGGGGAAATTCAGCTGCCAAAAGCCTGTGGAGAATGGAGGACGGATGGGCCAAGCACAGAGCTGAAGGTGGTTTGCAACAGTCACAGGCAGACCCATGCGGAAGCGCCAGGAAGACAACAGGCCACCTGCCGCCCAAACACCTATACGCAACTGTGACAGCAGAGACAGTCACCCTTGGGCTGCAGAAACTTCAAAAATATAGCAGGTGGCAAGAATCTGAAATAAGTTCTGAAAACTTTTATTAAGGAGGTCCCATAAGCTCTCTTACATTTCATCTCTGCTTCCTTTATTTTATTTTTATTTTTTGTGTTTTTTCCAGCACTGAGGATTAAACCCAGGGCCTTCATACTGAACTTTCCTTCACAGTAAGCTTCACCCCCAGTCTATTTTGTCTTGTTTTTTCCTTTTTTCCTTTCTTTCTTCCTTCTACCCTGCCTGACTTAAAGTACCTTTGCTTTAAGGGGTTTGGTTTTCTAGCTGTCCCGTACGATAAGGTGAGTCCAGCCCCTTGCTTACTTAGAACACATCACTGTTTGTTGGAACTATTTTCTACCAAATATGTAGTAGCTGAAATGAAACACAGCATGTAGCCAATGCTTGGAGTGTATTATTCAGGAATTTTGAGACCATGTCTCCATTGCATTTTAAGTTTCTTTCCACAGTAGGCATCTCATCTGCAGAGTCATTCGTGAAACTCATTTCAAAACAATTTAAAAGCTTAAAAACTCTTTTTAGTGCTAGGATGAAGTATGAGCACCTTATGCCGGGAGTGGGTTTCATCCCAGTTCATACACTGTAAATTTGTACAGAATATGGGATAATCATTTTGGAAATGTTCACTGCATCACTAAATGCCAATAAAAATTTTTCCTTGCTTCCCATTGTCAATATGCCCCCTCAGGGCCAGTGGGACTTCCATTGAAACCAGCCCACAGCTCAAGAGCGTGGGCTCTGGAGTCAGTGCTCTGAGCTTCACCCCAGCTTCACGAGCCTTGCACCATTCTATTTACCTTTCCACACCTCTGTTTCTTGCATAAGAACAGTACCTGTCACTCAGAGATGTGAGGATTGATAAGAGCCAGCTACCTGGCATCCAGTAAGCATGTAATGAGCCTTCGTCGCTACAGCAATGTTAATACTGCTCTTATTAGCATACTGCTAATATGGCATTACACATAAGACTTTTCTTGTCTCCAGCTAGCCTAAGCCGCTTCCACAGCAGAAAGAAAGCAGGGGCTAGGAACCCTCCCTACCTTCCACGGCCAACCATAGAGCCCTCAGTGCACACAGGACAGCTGGACCCTCCTCAAACTGGGTCCCACAGGCTCGCTTCTCCGGGAACTGGTGCTGTGCTGTTTGTCCACAGAGGGCGCTCCTGACAAAGTCCCTTCACAGGGACTCCCAAGAAGTGTGTCAGTCCAGACGCTGGCCTGGGCCTATGACAGTCCAGTGGCCAGGCTAGAAGGTGATGGTTTCCAGGGAAGGCTGTGGAGCTAGCTGAGGAGGGGGCCTTTGAAAAGCTTCCCCAAAGGTGGCCCAGGGACCTGCCCAACATCTCGTAAGTGCTCCTCATGACTATAAACACACGTAAGTCTTCAGAGTGGTCTTCATTCATGTTCTCAGTTGGCTTTCTTGAACTAGTAGTACTGAAACTCCCATTTTCACAGGTGAGAAAACAAAGACAGAAGAAGCGGAGTGCTTGTCCAGGTCTTCACACAAGGAGCAGGCCAGGCCCTGGGTGTGACAGGACATCTGCTCTCCATTACCTCAGCACTATGGCCCCCAGCTCCATGCTGATAGCTGCAAGGAGGGCAAGAAGGGTGGGGGAAGGTAAGCCCCCATGTGGGGGGGCTAACACCGGCTGCCTGCTGGCTGTGCTGCCCACTGTACCTGATCACGCAGGCCCTAGTACCACCCCTACAGGGCAGGCTAAGAGCAGCTTCATTCGCATCACCAGAGCTGCCTGGCTTGGTGGGAGGTTGGTCTGGACCAGGAAATGGAGCCTGTGGGCACCTGCTGGCAGGTCCGTCTGTGGCACCACAGTCCACACCTCTGCAAGCCCCTGCAGCTGACTAGGGCGCAGATGAGGGTTCCAGAGATGTGGGTGCCACAAAACGACAGTTTTCCAACACCAGCCTCGAGGTGTCTACATGAGCCTAAATCTGCTCCCAACTCGACCTGTTCACAGAGGGCATCACAATTTACAGGTCTCCTGATGATGTGGCAAAATCCCCACAACACATTTAAACCAATGCATATCCACTCCCGTACCTCCTTAGAGACGAGAACAGGTGTCCAGAACTCCCCATCAGCCTTTACAGCCGAACCATGGTGCCTCCCCATCTACCCTGAGTTTTCTTCTATCTTGAACTATCGTTTGCCTCACTGCCCTACAGAAGCCCAGCTGAGGTCTGCACTACCTTGGGCCCACTTTTCTCTCTATGATCTACCCCACAGAAGTTTCTAGGCTTCTTGAGTGCTAGTAAAGCCCTTCATGCTGAGCACCAGTAGTGCATAGTCACTAAATACTGCCAAGGGAAATAAACCCTAAGGATCAAGATTGGATGAGTAGGGGCCGGCGACATGGTTCAGTGGTCTAAAGCGCCTGCTTAGGAGGGCTCAGGCGACTGCGGGGACTGCAGTTCGATCCCCGGCACCACATGCTGCGCCAGCGCCACCACCAGGGCAGGCTGAGCCAGCCACAAAATGAATAAATAAAGAAACAAACACAACAAGCAAACAAATAAATAAATAAAATTAAAAAAAAAAAAGATTGGATGAGTGGGGTGGTCTCTCTGCAACTCCCCGCCCCCCACTAAATCATACATGTTTTCATACCCCAAAGCAACAGTACAGGACATTTTATAGTAACAGGGAAAACCTGGGGATTCTCTTTATCACTCTTCCATTTCAAAAGCAAGGCAAGGAAGGTGCCAGAGCCTGAAGTTCCAATACCTCTGTCATCCTGGGCTCAGGACAACCCCAGAGCTGGGGTTGAAATAATGATCCTAGTGTTGGTTGCAAACCATCACCCCAGCTCCTGGGAGGCGGCACGCTTCCCAGAACTCTGCCATTTCTGTGCAGGAGAGCAGGAGACAGGCAGCTATCTCAAACTCTCTCCCCTTTCCTGCCAGTCCCCTAAATGGCCACAGACCAGGAGGGCCACCAGAGGCTGACACAGATATGCAGTGGAAAACACACACCATGTATACAAACCATTCACTTTATTTTCAGGATTGGGTTTATACAACTTGCAATATACAAATGCGGAACTCACATGGAGTCTGGATTAGCTAAATGGAGTAAGAAATGCTCCCAGAAGAAGGGAGCAAATGCCCTTCGCCTCAGTCATGATGTCCCCGCTCCCAGGGGTTGTTGGCTAGATGGCCGCTAAGGGGATGATGCTATAGTGGTTCTCTGTTTCTCTAACCTTAACTCTTCACCTAAGGTCACTTTTATGCTAAATAAAGACACTGAGATCATAAAGTTCCTTATATAGTTTATTGTCTAATTCTAGTAAATCAAATTGGCCCCAATATGTGCATAAATAGATATATGTATATCTATATATATCTATATATATATCTATATATATATATATATCTGTATATATATATATATATATATATATATATGTATAATATTTTTTCCTTAGTTTTAAGAGCTGCCAGGTAGAGGGGAAAGGAAGTGATCCCATCTTGTTGTAATCAGCCTTGCTTGAAAACCAGGCCTGTCACACAGGCAGTGGGGCCAGAGGGCACAGCTTGCCCCTGGGAACATCTCTAAAGTGACAGTAGCAATACGCAGCTGCAGCTTCTTGGTTATTGGTCAAGGAGGTGATGAGCTAACTGGACAGGGCCCAGATGAGCAGCCAAGCCCTCCTGTAGGAGGGCTTCCATCCAGGCCCTGTCCTCTCATAGCAAGATGTTCTAGGTTGGGGACACAGGGCCAGCAAATGCCAGAGCTGGAGGTCAGGCTTCAGACGCTGGCCAGGATCTGTGTGCAAAATTCCAAAACTTTGGATTTTGAGTCTGGACAGACTTCTATCCTCCCCAAATCCTTGCAAGTCAAGAGCCTCCCTGCTCACTCTGATGATCGGTGCAGGTTGAGAGGCTGAGCTGGCATAGTTCAGCATCCCAGCAAGCAGCCTGTTGAAGTCCTGGGGTTTTCTAGGCAAAGCTGAGATGTTACATTGTCAGAGGGACTCTCCCCAACCAAGAAGGTGACTTCGCGGTCTGGATGCCAGACGGAGGTGCCATCTCCAGAAGAACAGGTCCAGAAAGAAAGGTCACAGAGGGAAGCCACACGCCACAGGTGTGAGCCCAACCAGAGAGGAGGAGCCAAACACAAGCGTGACAAGTCCATGGAACTCAAGTTATGAGCAGGGACAGCACAGCCACTCCCTCTAGGTTGTGCACCAAGTCACAGGTCCAGCAGGGAGCAGAAGGACATCCTCGTGCTACTTAGCATGGGCTGCCATGAAATTCCTCCCTTTCCAGCAGTGTGACAAGGGCAGATGGCCCGGAGCCATGAGGACAAGTGCCTGCCTCAGTGTCCTTCTGTGCGTGTGACTGTAAACACCTCCTCCAAAAGGACTCAGGCACTGGCAAACCCTACGGTGCCAGCCAGAGCTGACAGTGTCATCAAATCCCTGGAGCAGGGCTTCAGAGGGACAGATCTGTCCTGGAAAGATGCTGCCTGTGTGAGCCCTGGGGACCTGCCCTTCGCTGACTGTGCAGAGAAGGCAAGAAGTCATGGGCAAGAGGGATGGCATAGGCCGGGGACTCAGCAGTTGTCACCCCAGCCTTGGCACACCCCTAGCCCATCGCACTCAGACATTGCACATGTTGAAATAGATTTGCTTTTTAAACAAAAGCGTAAAATAGACCTGTCTTAAGATAAGTCTTTTCTCTCTCTCCTTCTTTGGATAAAAAAGGCAAGGGGTATGGCCTCAACATGCGAGGAATGGTGTGGAGAGAAAAGGGGCCCAGGCAGGAGCTGAGGAAAGGATTGGCACCCAAACAGACAACTATATTACATAGATATCCATAACATGAATCATTCCATAAAACATATATTAAGGCATGTAAAGCAACAGAGGGAGCTGGCTTTATGACATGAGGGAGAGAGGTGTCAGAGGTGTCAGCATTATTTCTCAGTATTTCACATGTAGATTTCTAAAAATATCACTTTAAAAAAAGGAGAGATAAAGAAAGGCAAAGGCATGGAAGGCCCTGAACAATCTGTTTCTTATGAAAGGAGAAGGGGGTAGAGAGAGAATGTGACCTGGGAGCCAATTCCACCTGCCAGCGTGGAGGGGGAAAGAACAGATTTGGGGTGCTTGAACTACGAAGGTGGGAGATGTAGCCAGGGATCATTTGCATGTTCCAAAAAACCTGCGAGAAGTGACAGTAGGTGTAATCCTCCTGGTCTGTGGTCCCTCCTAGTGTGAGAAGATCCAAAGCACCCAGAACAGTGCCTGGTTCACGAAAGGTGCTCAGTCTGGGTGTGTTGAACGAATCGCCGTCCTCCCTTCTACACGAGCCAGACGCGGTTCCAGCCATGAAGGCGGGTAGAGGAACTGGTGCGAGAGGAAGCAGTCGCTCCTGGTGCTGCTGCTGGTCACCTTGAAGTCTCTGGCAGCAACACTGGTGGAAAAGACCCCAGCACCAGGTGTCCTCAGTTCCTTCTCCTTTGGCTACATTCAGCTCAAGGTGGGTGGAGCGGAGGAAGGCCGCGCTTGGCTTCTGCCTCTTCCCCAGCAGCCTCCCTGAGGAGGTGGACTGTAAGCCCTGCCTTCGTTATCCCACTCTAGAGGCCCAGCATGAGGGGTTGGGCTTGTAGCGGGCCCCCCACATTCAGGCCTCATTCCCTCCCCCAGGGCAAACCACCAGTGGGGCAGCAGCACTGTGAGGGAAGGTGGCAAGAAACTGGCCAGGGAAGGCCCAAGGTGAGCCAGGCCCCATGTGAGATGGGTCCTCCCCTCTGCCCTTGCCCCTAGGAGAGACAGGCAGACACCAGACCTGACTCTGGGAGGACCACCTCCTGGGCTATCACTACGGACTGTCCCTCACCCACAGCTTGGTCCCCATACCAAGCACCTCAGCTGAGGCCACTGTGTACCCTGCTGGCAAGTGCCCTGGGTCCAGCTGCTCCTGAGGATGAGGTGGAGGTGCAGAGGGGACGGCCTGCTTTGCCCTCAGCCTTTACCTTAGGCTCTGCCATGCTGGGGAAGCCCATCCTGTCCTCTTCCCATTTGCCCTGCCCTCCTTCTTGCAAATGCCTCCTCTCCTCCCCACCCCCACTCTCTGGGACCTTCCCCTTCTTCTCTGCTACCCTTCTCGACCTGACTTCAGACACTGCACAGACCTGCTGCTCTCCATCCACGGCCACGGCCAGCTCTGTCCCCTCTGGGAGCCCAGGAGCCTCTTCCTACCCCAGCCCATACCACCCCCACCCATCCTCTTGTCTTTGGCTCAAGCAGGGTGGTTGGTCTTCACAGAACCCCAAGAAGCCCTGTCAGTGAGATGTGGCAGACCTGGGGCACAGCTGGGGCAGATGTGTGGGGGGGGGCAGGGTTGGCGATGGCAGGTTCTGTCCTTGGTGTTGAGGGTCCAACTCTCCTTGACTTCTAGTTTCCAGCAGGGAATGTTCAAATAGGGCCACCACCTTGCCAGCCAGAGCCACGCTGGGGCTCCCTGTGAGCCACGTAGCAGAGAGGGTGGCCTCCCCACCTCACCATCCCTGTTCCCACTAGGACCACAGTGTGAGCATCAGGGCTGTAGGCATCACACTCCTTTGGCAGCAGCCTGGCCCCCAGCCTGGCTCCATGTGGCACTCCCATGGGCGCGTGGGGGTGGGGCCAAGGCACGTGGCCGGGGCCTCCGCCAGGTTGAGGACGCTTCAGAACGTGGCTCTTTGGAGCTTCACAGCATTGGCCTCAGCCAAGGCTTGCACTGGAAAAAGAGAAACGGGGTAAGAAGAGCAGCAGAAAGGCCAGGCAGCCTGCCAGGCCCCTGGGGCAGCAAAAGCCTTTACGGAGCCGCCAGGGGTCAACTGGGCTGAGAGGGGTAGAGACACCAGGTCCTCCCCACCTGCCTGCGGGGCAGCCCTGTGCTGTGGGCAGGGGCAGGGACAAGCCGAGGGCTACAGGCTCAGGGGTCTCTCATTGCTCAGTTGTCTGGGAGCTGAGACCTGCTCTGGGGGCTTCTGAGGGGTCTGTGGCAGGACTACTGCGTATCTCAGCAGATGGAAACTGGGGGTGACAGGACGAGGGTGGCCAGGCGAGGGCTCAGCGCCATCTCCTGTCTGCTTCTGGAGAAGCAAAGCCCGGTGGCCTCGCCCTGTCCAAGAAGCAGCACCGCCAGGCGGCTGCAGCCAGCACGGCACAAGGACGTTGTGGGTTCAAGCAGAGGATGGAAGGGAGAGCGCCAGGGGTACGGGGTGGGGAGAAGCAAGGTCGGAATGAGGGGGCAGAGGGAGCTCAGTGGGGACAGGGAAGGGGGACCCATTCCCTGGGGGCTGGTGGGATACAGTAGAAAAATGCTTACGTCGAGCTCAGACCCGCAAGGCGTGGCTGCTGTCGGCGCCCCGCGGGCTTTCAGACGAGAGGGGGTTGGCTGGTGGAGTCGGGGAGGCGGGGGAGGTGGGAGGGCTTGGGGTGGCGCATTGCACTGGAACAGAAATGAACAGGGTGGTGAAAAGGGGTGGGGGCCGGGGTGGGAGGCTGTGCACCCAGAGCAGCGAGGCCCCTCCGCAGGCAGGCGGGGAGCAAGGCGGGCAGCAAGGCGGGGAGGCAAGCGGCATGGCGGGAGCGCTGGCTCGAGCGGAGGCAGAGCTGTCTGCGGCAGGCATCCAGGAGCCAGGCTACATCCAGGCTCCACTAGAACCAGTGTGACTCTGAATGAGGCTGAGGGATCCCATCCACGCGGGGAGGACACACCCCTCAGACTGGGCAGACAGAAGAGGGGGTGGCAGCCGCTAGTCAGCGGTGTCACTGATGATAATGATTAACAGTGCAGTAAAATCACACTAATCCAAATGTTTGTGAGCGGGTAGACAGGAAGTGACCACCAAGTCAGTAACTTCATGGATCAGAGCTTTCTGGAAAATCTAAATCAGTTCTCCAAATTTACACATAGGTGAGGGTTCAGAAACATGCTCCCTACCATCATATAAGACCCTCTTTCCCACAATAAAGGCAACTGTGTCCCCCAAACTGGAACCATCTACCAACCCCAGGATGGTGACATTTGGATTAGTAAGGCTTTTACTCTATTATCATTATTATTCCACGTTGAAAACAGAGAAGTGGAAGGACAGCGAGAAGGAGTCTATCACTGGGGATCAACGGTCAGCACGCCTCAGCACACCCTGAGGGTCGCTGAGAGCAGGCACCCGAGGACCTTGAGGTGGAGAGGGTGTCGTTGTGTGCGGGCTCAGAGAAGAACCAGACCTCAGCCAGGGTCACACTGCATTTCCAAAAACAGGGACGCAACGCTGAGTTTCTCAGTCCTTTGCTCCCCAGAGCCCTACTTTGGGCCTCATCGTCTCCCTTACCCTTGGTGGCACAGAAAGGGCCAGGGCAGTCTTGCCATATCTGCGCACACCCACACAGCACTCCACACACGTGAGGTTGTGTTGCCTGTGCATGACACACAGCCTGGGATGCAGAACGCTCACTGCACACAACTCAGAGAACACAAGTGAGTGTCCAAACATTCCCAAGCCTATGTCCTCCTACAGGGCCTGGTGTGCGTGGCACATTGCATACAAATACACTCATGGATGCTTTCAAACCCGCATCTGTGTGCATAGCCACGCTGCTGACCCAAGAGTTAGTTCTCTGACAGTCTCAGCTAGAACAGTCAAAAAAGCAACAACTAAGCCAAGAATACCCAAGGAAGCCACAGTACATGCTGCAGCGTGCACAAGCCAAGGCTCTAGGGCTTATTCCTGGGAGTGCCCTGTGGAGCTCCTTTTGTCTCCTAGTAAGTGTTGGCCTGCTGGGGATTTGGCCCATAGGAGATCAGAAACAGGAAAATTTAGTGGGGGTGGGGTGGTGAAAGACCCACCGAATGTTCAGAAAGTACAACTGAAGACACATTTTTATAAAAAGTAGGCAGAACTTGAAAATATAACAATTCAGAAATGTCCAGCATGGCTACAAATAGATCTACACATATGGTGGCCTCTAGGGGAATCCCTTTCATGGGAGTCAGAAAAAGAAGGTATTTCATGGAGGTGGGAAGTGGGGAAGGGTCTACAGGGAAGGAGGCAGAGGGAAAGGTGGGAGAAAAGGAATAAAAATGACCAGGAATATATATATATATATATATATATATATATATATATATATATATATTTCCCATAACAAAAATGTCATTACTATGTATTGCAAACATATTCATAAAATGGTTTTTTAAAAAAAGAATATTTGCAATAATATTAGAAGTTAAATATATAACTTCCTTAAACTTTATTTATATTATGGCCAGCTCACCTGCCTGGTGGTGGGGCTGGCACAGCATATGGTGTCAGGGATCAAACTTGGTTTTTGTGGTTGCCTAAGCTTGCCTAAATAGATGCTTTAGACCACTGAGCTATCTCGCTGGCCTCAAATATATAACTTCCTTAAAAATATTAAATGTGCATTAGGAATAGAACCATCAAACTGGTTAAGGTTTGTATGTGTCACAGGTGCATACTGGACAGACATGATATTGTCATATGTATGTTCATAAGCATCACTGCACCTGTGGAGAAGTGACGTACATATCATCCAAACTCACATGCATGGGGCTCCGCTCCCACACGTAGACATATGTTCACAAACACTAAAATCTATGCATGGGAGTGCTCTATCATGGCTTATACTGTACAGAAAGCCAGCCACTCATCGCTACGTGCACCCACAAGCACTGCCTCCACCCATACTGTGCACTCAAGTACACGCGCACTCACATACCAACCACTCACCATTTCCAACCTGACCCCCACGCAGTCTCCGTACAACACCCAGCAACATTGTGCTTGCACACACACACACACACACACACACACGCAACACTGTGCCTGCACACACACACACACACACACATCCCTATACTCATACATTTCCTCCACCTGCAACTGCACATGCGAGCACAACACACTGTGTCTATAGACACAACCAGATACAGACCCTGCATGTGACATTGATGCCACATGCAAAACTCAGAATGCTGCATCTCCTCACTTGTGTCTGCACATACCAGGTGAATTTCACCACACTCATCACTGATTACGCTATTGCTGTTGCACACCTATACTCGGACACTGAACTTCACTTCCTGTGCCTGCTGCACACTGTCCTTGTGACCTGTGCCCAGCACTGCCCCTCCCACAGCATCCTGGCCATGGACCTATGCCTATATGCACATGCCCAGAGCCTGCCCCTGCTTGGGGGCATCTGGGCCACAGGCCAGGGGCAATGAGAATAGTGGGCGAGGTCTGAGGTCTGGCCCTGCCACAGCCAATGTTTTACATAGTTGGGGTTTTGGCACAAGCAAGGTGACCATTTGCTAGCAGCGCACAGACCCTGAAATGTAAGCCCTTGTGCACGGAGAGGGACATCTGATAGGCAGGGTAGGCTTGTTTTCCTAGAACCTGGGGCTGGAGAGCTGTGGCAGAGCAGGCCAGGGTTGGGGCAGAGCAGAGCGAAGCTTTTTTTTTAAATGCACTCTTGAAACAGGAAGTTGACTTTTGCCCAGAGTATGTGGAATTTGATCTTTGGGTGATTGGAGTTCATTTTGTAGTTAAAAACTACAGGGAGGTTCAACGGAGGCCTCCCTGCTTGCAACCAAACTGGTTCTACTGCCTTCTGGAGGTAGGACGGGCTTCCTCTGTCCCCTCAGCTCAGGCCCAGCTGGGCAGCCTGTCTCTGAAGGACCTCCGGGGGCTTTGCCTGACCACCAATTCCCAAGTTCCTTATTCCTACAGATTTTCTCTTAGGTTTTACTTAAATCCCTTTTGTTGTGGCCTACAACTCTCTGGCTTCTGAAAATACCTATATTTAAAAATAGTTAGCAAAATTACTGGTGGCTCCCATTTCAGTTTCAGCTACTGCTACTTCAACTACTTCTACCAACATCACCAACACCACTGTCACGATCACAACTACTACTGCTGGTTCACATTTATTGAGCACTAAGTGCCAGGCACGGCTCTAGGAGTTTGGCATGTGCTGCTTCTGACCCTCAGCCGCCTGAACTGCAGGCAAGAACTCTGGTGTGAATTTTACAGGTGAGGAAATAGAGCCTTGGAACAGCAGAATTCGAGCCTCCCTCAACCACCAAGGTGACTGCCACCCCTTTCAGTGTCCCTTGCCATTGATCTTATCTGCACATGGCCTGCCTCTTTCCTAGGCCACTCTAACTGTGGACTGCACGCTTGGTCCCACTCCTCTATCGAAGTCCTCACTCAGTATCACTTCTCTCAGCTGTGGCTTCAAAGTTCTCACTTTGGACGAGGACAGTCTCAGGCCCATGACCTATCCGGTTTCCCCTCTGCCTACCCCCAGTCATAGGAAGCAGCTTTCATTCTGCAAAGCCTGGTCACCTCTGCCCCCCACCCCACCCCCGCAGAAATGAGTCCTTCTCACTTCACGCATCACGTCCACCAGACCTGGGCGCGCAGGTGAAACCACGTTCTCACTTCTGACTTTTCTCAGCAGGTAAGTGGGTTTGGCTCCGTGGCCAAAGTGGGGATTATGCAGCTTAGCCCCTGGCCACCTTGTCTTTATTCTCCTTTCCTTCTTACTTGCATGAAGCAAGAATGGGAAGCAAAAGGGTCACCAGGGCACCTGGTCCTCTCTCCAAGACTGGCTACCACCTTTTCTCCATGCCTTGCCCTGATGCCAAGGCAGGATGGCTCGTTGTGTGCCCTCGGCCTCTGACCATCCCATGTGAGGCTCAGCCTGGCTCCCTGGGTATCAGCAGCTCTGGCCCCTCTGCATTCCCCTGGGCCTGGCACAGTGCCTGGTGCTCAATAAATGTTCACCCTGACCTTGCGGGCCATGTGCTTGGCCTTGCTTTCTCTGTCCCTGTCCCCCTTACAGTGCTGGCTTCCTCCCCTACAGCGGGTCAGCTGATCTCCCTGGCAGAGCGAGCGAGGCCCAGCCCCTCTCACCAGACAGCATGCGGCCCCTGCGGGAGGCCTCGGTCGCCAGGGCACAGGAGATTTCAATCCGCTTCTCCTGCTCCTGCAGCTGGCTCTCTGAGTCCTGGGGCACGTCCACAGAGTCCCCCTCGCCGGTGGGCACCACGTTCTGCATACTGAAGAGGCACAGACACACAGACATGGAGGGGACAGCATGGGCTGATTGGCTTGGGGTGGTCCGCAGACCGAGGCTGGTGGGGAGGGCCGGGGCCTGTGAGTGCACAGCCTCTGGTGCCCAGCAAGGCTGTCCTGAGTTGTGAGACCCTAGCAAAGCAGAGGCGACCCCTGCCCTCAATGTTTTCAAATGAATTCAAAGGTTCAGGGACCTCTTGGGGTCCCCTTGAAAGGGAGCAGTCAGCGGAGCAGCTTCAGCTCTGTCTCCGCAGCACTGTGCCCGAGCCCCACTCTGGGCCACTCTGCTGCCTCGGCTGCTCTGCTTCCTCGAGCCACTGCTTCCGCTCGCTCTCTCCTGCAGGCCCAGTGCTCCCACAACATCTAGAACCCCGTCTAGGCCCAGGCGCCAGGGAGGGCAGCAGGAGTGGAGCTCTGCGCAGGCCCAGTACCTGGACTTGGCGATAAGGGTCTTGATCCTTTCCACCTTCTTCTGCTTCTCCTTCAGCTCCTCGGGGCTCAGGGGAGTGTCTGGTTCCAGGTCAATGTACCGTTCAGGGATGAGCACTTTGTCTGGGGTGGCGAGCTGCGGAGGGACTGGCATCACTGCCACCCTCCTCGCAGGGCCCCTACTTGTGGTCCCCTCCTGGGCCCACATACCTCCTTATTGATGTCCACGTCATAGTGCTGGGGCTCCAGCTCCATTTTGCGAAGCCGGGCAATCTCCTCCCGTGGTGTCTCATAGGCCTGGCCACCAGGCTCCTCTGCACGCAAGGCTGCCTCCAGGTTAGAGATGTCCACCTCGTGGATGCTGCGGTGACGACGCACCTAGGGGAGCCCACGATCATGACAAAGTCACTGCCCCTCAGCGTCCGGGTGGCTCTAACTATACCCGTTACCCTCACTGTCCCTGGTGCCCCACGCTGCTACTGTCCTCCACTGCATGGCCATCCACCTTCTCTATGGCTTTCCCAGATTTTCCCACCTCCAGAGCCCCAGAGGAAAAATCTCCTCAGCATTTCTCGTCAGTACTTGTCACTCCATCCTACAGTGCCCTGCATCCCATTCTGTGCCATGTATCGTGTACATTCAAATCTGAGTCTTATTTAGATTCTATTTATTTTTTCTTTTTCTGTATTTAGGAAAGGATCCACAGGGTCTCACTACGTAGATTTGACTCATAGTTATCCTGTTTTTGGCCTCCCAAAGTGCTGGGATTACAGGTGTACACTACCACATCCAGTCTCGATCGCTGTCTCGGCAGGCCTCAGGGGGTTCGGGTGGCAAGGCATGCCTGGAGATCAAACTCCAGACCCTGTGCTCTGCCTAAGCAGGCGCTTTAGTCTGCTGAGCTCTCAGGCTGGCCCTTATTTAGGTTCTTTTTTTTTTTTTTTCTTTTAAGAGTGCAATGTTTTTATTCACCAATAAACTAAAAGCCCATTTCTGGATGCTTCTTTCTCACATATACTTCATTTGTTTTAGGAAAAGGCAAAGCCCCAAAGGTGGTTACCACCTAGTCCTCAGACTCTGATCCATCTTCATCTTCCTTAATCTGGAAGTATTGGAGTTTGTAAGTCTCTTTGTCAGATGCAACTACGCAAAGCCAGTCACGAAGATTATTCTTTTAAAAATACTTCTTGCTAAGGTATTTCAAATACCTTTTAGAGAACTATTTCTTGGAAACAACCATGATCTTATTCTTGAACTGTTCAATGTGAACAACTTTCCCAAAGTTTCCAGTTTTTCCACTGACTTTAACCTTTTCCCTCAGAAACTGTTCAAAATTTCCAGAATCAAAAATTCCATCTTTCCTGTGCTCTGTATAACTACTATGAGGACAACAATATGCAATGTGTCAATTATTGCAAATGTACTACTAATGTATTTTGAAACTATCATATTGGTATTTCTTATTAAAAGTAATACAAAAATTCCATCTTCAGGGTCTAGGGAGATAGCTCAGTAGAATAAGCACTTGCCTGGCAAGCAAAGGGTCCTGAGTTCAATCCCCGATACCACAAAAAAAAAAACAAAAAAAAACCATGTTCTGCTGGATGGGTAAGGTCCAAATTAAATTTCCAGGTTGACCTCTTGGGCTTCCTGTCTCTCTGTGGTGCCATCTTGACAGCAGCAGAAAGATCAGAGAGCCTTGTTTAGATTCTTGATTGTCTCATAGCATAAAATTCTCAGTCCATCAACTGGCATGTAAAATTGTTAGAGGACAGGATTTACAAATCATGGTTTTTCTGAATTTCCAAAATGTAGTGGAAAGAAAAGATGAGCAGACACCTTGGCCTGCTTTGACCTCTGCATTTAGTAGTGTGTGGCCCAGAAACTCCTATATTTCTCGTGACTTTATTTCTCTTATGAGTGTAGTTGGGACAATAGTTCCCAACCAAATGCTACAAAATGGATTAAACAAAAGCGTGAGCACACTGCACTGTGAGCTGTCACAGCTGTCGTTGGAAAGCCTGGGCCAAGGCTCAGCACATAGAAGATCGCTCCAGAAATGTGTAGAATGCTGTTTCTGCCTGGTGGATATTGCACTGTTGTCTATTTAGTGAATTTTGTATAATTCATTTCAACAAAAATAATCACATTCTTTGTTCCTTTGTATGTATGTTTTTAAAACATACAGGACAGACCCTTGTTGAAGGAACACTTACCACATGGAGAGCAGCTTCCCCTCACTACCCTGCTCAGCATGGGTCCCCATCTCCTCTCTCCCCCACCTTCATGGCACAGGCTGGCCATGCCCTAAAAGTGAGCAGTCAGGCTAGAGGTCAGGCTCCAGCCCCTGAGCTCCTGGGAGGACATTACCACTTTGTAGGTGGGTCGTGTGCTGGGCTCTGGAGCCGGGTTGGCCGGGAGCTGCAGGCTCCTCCGCTTCTCCTTCATGGAGCCGCTCTGGTGCCTCCGCATCCTGTCAATCTGTTCCTCTACGCTCATCTTGACCTTGCCCTCACCAGGGAACACGGCGCTCTTGGGACGCTCTTGCTGCAGTGGGGGAAACAAGGCTCTGCCAGGTTTTTCACACTGCATCCTGGCTCCACACCCACTCTAATGCCTTACCATCCCCCTCTATGGGAAGCCTGCCCACAGTGGGTTGAGCAGTGATCCCCAAAGTCCTAACCCCTAGGACCTGTGAATGCAACTGTATTTGGAAATATAAGATCATCCTGAATTATAGTGGGCCCCAAATCCAATCACGGGTGTCACTGTAGGGGAGAGAAAGAAAGACAGCAGAGAAGCTGATGTGAAGGTGGAGGCAGAGATTGGTGTGAACCAGCTATTCACTTGAAAAAAATTCCAACTACTGCCAATCCCAGCCAGCTTACTAAGATGAGCTTGGAGAGAGGTTTGGGCCAGATTCGCCTGGAATCTCCAGAGAGAACCAAACTGCCAACATCTCAGTCTTGGACCTCTGGCTTCTAGATATATGAGAGAGTCCATTTCTGTTGTTGGAAGACATCTGCTGTGTGGGGATTCCTTACAGGAGCTCTAGGAAACTAATGTGGAGCTTTGGAACTGGGAAGTACAGCCCTACTGTAAAAAACACCAAAAATATGGAAGAGATTTGAAATTGGATAATGAGTAGAGAATGGAAGAATTCTGAATAATACGAAGAAACCAATATTTCCTTAAAAAGATGATAAGTAGAAATAGAGATGCTAAACATGATGATTCTGATGAGGGCTTAGAGGAAATGAGGAGAGAGCTTCTTTTGTCTGAAAGAATATACATATTATCATAAATAAAATGTTGGTAGAAAGATATCTGTGTGTATGTATGTGTGTGTGTGTGTGTGTGTGTGGTGTGATACCCAGGGTATCATCCACTAGTATCTGATACCAGTATGCTTCTACTGAACAACAACCTCCATCCTTTTACTTTATTTATTTTGAGACAGGGTCATGCTGAGTTGCCTAGGCAGATCTTGGACGTGCAACTCTCCTGCTTCATCTCTCTCCATGCTGGAATTATAGCGTGCACCCCTGAGCCCAGCTGCACAATGGATGCGAAGGGTGCATCTGGCAAGGTCTCAGACGCAAATGAGGAGCACGTTACTGGTGAGTGCAGAAAAGTAGCAGAAACTTGGCTGAATTGTAGCCTACTATTGAATGGGAAGTATATTTCTAGGCAAAGGTATAACCTGTTCCTCCTTGCACTTGGAGAAGAATGGAAGAGACAGAGTGAAGGAAGGGCTCAGCCAAAAGAGACTTCTGCTTTGTCTTTTGGAAGGTTCTCACTTTCATTAGAAAGTTCACTGATGAAGAAGAGGACGCTGCGCATGTACTTCCTAATTCCTCTTCTCATTCTCTACCCCGCACCACAAATGTAATCATTATATTCTGCAAACGTAGTCTAATAAAATAAAAAAATTAAAAGGGGCTGGTGAGATAGCTCAGCAGTCTAAATCATATGCTTGGGCAAGCTTAGGCAAAGCACAGGGACTGCGATTTGATCCCTGGCACCAAATGTCCTGCCAGCCCTGCCCCCAGGGCAGACTGAGCTGGCCACAAAGAAAAAAAGCCAACACCATGGAACAAAACAAAGGTAAAAGAAAAACATGCCCTAAAGAGAGAGTCAAGCATGGGTCTGCACAACATTCTGCTGAAGAGATTAGCCATGGGACTGCAATCAATCACCTCAGCATACATAGAGACTAGGCTACCCAGCAGAGATATACAGGGAATCCTTTCATGGAATGGATCCTCTTGAGGCACACGAGAGACCTACAGTTTCTGAGGATGTTATATTAGCAAAAGCTACTGCCAACTCATAGTAAAAGAGAAACAGGTAAGACAGAAAGTAAAATGTCTGGCTTTTGGGATTCTATAGGCAGGAAATAGACTAATAGAGAACTACTGCCTATAAACACATGCTAACCTTCACAGAAAAGAAAGAAGCAGAGGCCAAATAGAGGGCTAGCGATGCAGCTCAGTAGCACAATGGCTGCCCAGTAAGTGCAAGGTCCTGAGTTCAAGTCCTGGTACTTAAAAAAAAGCAAATAGATGGGGCCTGTCAGCAAAGGCTAATGCAGTCCTCACTAACCCACAGGGCAGGCCGGCCAGCCATAGATTGATCTCAGGCCTTAAAGCTCAGTGGGGGTGGGGTGTAGCTCAGTGATAGAGGGCCTAAGGTGTGTGCACAAACCAAGAGAATCATCCCTGCTAAGTTTTAAACTTGCTCCAGACAGGTAATCCTCTATGCCTTTCAAATTCAGAATCTTGTGCTTGCTAGCCAGGTGCTCATGCTGCTGAACTAGCTCCCTAGCCCCAGAAATGACTATTGCACACTTGTCTCATCATTGTATTTTAGAGCAAATTGCCTTATTTTCTAGTTTCTCAAGTAAAGAGAGAAAAGAGAAATTCTGCACCAAGATGGATCATATGGAGATGGTGAGCTGATGAGATTCAGGGCTTGTGGGCTGAAGATAAATATCTTCAAGATAAAGGGTCGGTAGAGTCCATGGTGAAAGGAGGAACAGATATTGCAGATGGGCTCAGCATGAATCTTGGGGCTGTAGTAGAATAACAGCAGCTCCCTAAAGATACACCAACAGTGTCTTAACCCCAAATACCTCAAGCTACCTTATGTGGAAATAAGTCTCTGCAGGTCTAATTAAGAATCTCAAGACCACAGAATTAAATGGGCCAAGTCCTTTACAGGTATTCTTTGGAGACAGAGAAAAGCAGAAGACACAGAGCAGAAACTGATCTGGATGTGGAGACAGAGACTGGATCAACGTGTCTATAAGACAAAGAGTGCTAAGGACACTGGGGTGGGGGCCATCCTAACCTAGGGGAAGGCGTGGAGTGGCCTTGTTCTGAGAGTCTCCAAGGGAGCCAGCCTTGCTGATATCTTGAGTTGGACATCAGGCCTTCAAACTGAGGGACAAATGTGTGTTGTTGGAACTATCCA
>PVKN010009194.1:0-24094 GCA_004027915.1 Capromys pilorides
ATATAATCAATTGCATAAAAGAAGGCAGGCATTTGGCATTTGGTTCACCTATACGTTCAACTCATTTTTTCTTTATCTTATTAAAGTTAACTTTTTACATTTGTCATTTTTATCAGGTGAATGAATTGTTTGTATGCACAGAATTAAGCAATTGTGAAATGCAACTTCTATTATGATCAAGTTTATATACCAATATATATTTATTTCAGACTATTTCTAAACTTTGCTTACTTCAGAGGTACATATACTAAAATATTTTTAAATACCTGGATTTTTACCCAGTTTACTGCACAGCAGCATCAATGTGAGCATCCCACTGGCATTAAATTTTGAAACTACTTGTCTTTAAATCTTTAGTTGAAGGAGTTCACAAAGCTTATTGATACGAACCTTTGTTAAGCTCTGGTTGCGTGGTATGTCCTCTAACTTGGACAAACTACATTGCTTTCTATTCATAATAGTTCTTTTCCTATAGCTTCACATTATTAGATGAAGAGTGAAATCTTTTACCACGTTAAGGATTTCAAGGTGTGACTTGAAACCTGAGGGAGTCCCTGGAGGCCCGCACCCTCACCACCTTTTCCTTTTGTGTTGTGTTTCCCAGTCCAGCAGGCCATGTCCTAGTCTCTCTTGAAAGAGATCTTGGAAGATATTTTTCAATGGTGGCAGAACTAATCTGCCCTCCAAAGATTGAGTAACTCTTACAACACTATGTATGTGATACAATTAATATTTTAAGTATAGCACTTAATTTATTTCAATGTTATAGGTACACTATTTAGTCTGACTTAAAACAGATGCTATAAAAAGGAACTTAATTTTTTCATCTTAAGAAGTTTCACCAAGAGAGAGGCCTCAAGCAGATATCCCAAAGATGAATTCATAAGCATTAATTTGGTGAGGTTGCGTATTTAGTTTTAGCTCTGTATATCTAGTGGGTAAGGAACACCCTTAGATTTTCCAAATGTCACCAATCATATTTAACTAAGAAAAGATGATAAAAACAAGGTAGATCTTGTGATTGCTTTGAAAATTACCATTCATGTAACTTGGCTACTTATGGTTTGTTGATGATACTCCTAAGGTCTCCATCAGATCTTTGAGACGGCTTTATTAACAGAGTGAAGCTTTCGAAAAGAAAATTCAATGGTTGCCATTTTTTTTTTCTCAGATGCTTCAGTATGAATTGTGAAATTCCATATTATTGATTTATCACTTAGATTTTTTTATGAGGTCTTCAACCAGATGAGAGCAAATGTAATTTTTTAAAAGTATGTAGACATCGCAAACTTAGTTCGCAGTGTTTGAAGGAACAAGCCTAATGATCCCCGAGTCTTTGTCATGTCCATTCATTTTCCCTTTGTTTAAACTACACAGTCAAAAAAGCTTCATTTCCATGTAGACGAGAAGAACAAAGCCCGAGGATCCCCTGGCTTTGCAGATTGTCTGCTTAAAGTCTGACAACCTTTAGGGCTTACCCATTGAAGACAAGTGTTTAGGGTTCTTTCACGCTATCCTGACCTTAAAGACCAAAGAAGCAAGTGCAGTGTGCTCCCGAACTGCAAGACATTTGCTGTGTGAAGCCCAGGATCCATTCTTGGTTTGACCAGGTTAAATTCTAAATTCAGGCTGCAGTTTTCTTCCATAAGACGTATTCATAGCACTTGCAAATTGACTGCCTGGAACTACTCAAGAGAGCGTAGAGACTGGAATTGTAGGGAGGCATCCTAGTTCTAGAGGAAGCCTACGGGTTATCTGAAGCCATCGGCACCTCTGCTATCAATGGCCACACTGTTTGCTCTCTGGTACATCAAGGACACGTGATTCTCCTGTTCCTTTTTCTCATCTTGTCCAGACGTAAGGGCTGCAATACCTGCTGCTTTAACAGCTGAAGCCTTTGATTGCCTGCGAAACAAAACCCCCCATGGGCTTGTGCTCCTTGAGTAAACTCTGGACTGATCTCTTTCTGCTGGCAGACACTCCCCAGCCAGTTCTTCTTCTCTCTCCATAGCCCTTTTCTTTAGAGTTTCCGCTTATCAAACTCTTCTGGTTATGCAAGGCCCAGCTCGGTGGCGACCCCGCAAGCCTGCTTGTGCTCAGGGCAGCCCGTGGGAATGAGTGCTTCCTCTGTTCTTAAACATCTGTACCCATCTAACGCGCACTTTAGTAGTTACGCTTACAGTGGCCTCTGGGACTCTGTGCTGCTCAACTCTTGAACACGTCTCATGCATAGCTTGCAGTACCAAGCCGTTCTGTCAGGATGATGGCAAGCAATCAACTACATTTGCCAAAGTCAGACTTTGAATGTGAGGAACATAGAACTCAGGGCTTAAGAGCCTATAGGAAGACTAGCAAAAGAATTTGTCACTATACTGAAGAGTTAGGGATAAGTATGTGGGCAAGGTTTAAGATGAAGGTTTGATTTTTTTTTTTTTCTGCCAGGGATCAAACTTGGGACCTTGCACTTGATGGGCAGGTGCTTAAGGTGAAGGTTTAAAAGGAATCATATTGTCAAACACAGTCTTTGGACATATGTACCAAATATATATATATATATATATATATATATATATATATATATGTATATATATCCAATAATTGAACTTATAATGCTTCTTATTTTTTTAGTTTTTCACTGCACTGGTGATTGAACTTAATGCCCTGGCATTGAACTCAGCTCTTTTCTATTCTGAGACAGGTTCTCCTCAGTCACTAAACTTCTAGTTTAGGATCAAACTTGAGAACCTTTCCCCTCCACCTCCCAACGTACAGCTATAGAGCATCATGCATAGCTTTAAGGCCTTTGTAAAGAAAGGCCTTAAGCAGTCTCTAAAAATTTTGCATGAGGTGGTGTATGTAATATGACTTAGATCCCTTAGGCACATCCTTGAGAGAAACAGGAAGAAGGGATTGGAATTAAAAATACTTGGAATCCGTATAACCGGTTTCGGGGATATTGTCTACAAAGAAACAATAATAGCAAACTGATCTCAAAGAACAACATAAAGAACCATCATCACAAACTTAAGGAATGAGACAACGATTTTATTTTAAAAGGTATTTGATAAGTGGGGAAGTAGAGGAATTGAGGTTCCCGGTGTTGTCCACCTAGCCACTGTACTTGGCTGATTGGTTCTGAGCCTGATGTTAGAAGTTAGGAGGAACTGAGCAGGAATAGGAGGTGTGGGAGGCGCAGCAGGCACAGGAGCTGAGAGGTGCTGTCAAGAGGCAGAGGCAGCCTCTCCAACAGTTGGCAAGCGCTGCAAAGGAGGAAGCACCTCCCGGAAGCTGCGACTTCAGTCAGCACGAAGCGCGCCACCTTGGAGGACACTGGGAAGGTGAAGGCAGCACAGAGAAGCCAGAGGCCCCGGCTAAGGGAGGAGAGAAGCAGCAGAGGGTGGAAGTGGGAGGTGGGAAGGCGAGAAGCCGGCAGGCTAAGGACAGTGGGAGATGCACGCCTAAGCAGGCTTGTGCGTGCACACGCATGTACCCATGAGCATCCACACACATGCACTCACACAGGCACACATGGCCGCATGCATGCACATGGTTGCTGCTGTCTACTTTTCATAGATTTCTTTTAAAATAGCAGCTTTAGGCTCACAGACACACTGAGATGTGAATGTAAGGTTTTCTGCTGTAGCTTCTACCTCAGTGGCCTCTTTCCATAATCCACATCTGCACCAAACGGCATATCCATGACTCTAGACCGCTGCCCTGCCTCGTCCTTGTCCCCCGCTATCTGCTGCATTATGGTTCACTCTTGGTGCTATGCATGCTACATTTTTGGACAAAGATGTATTTATTACATGCCCCCATCATGGTGGTGTTGCAAAGTGTACTCACTAACTGAAAAATTATCTGTGCTCTACCTACTTACCCTTCCCTTCCCTGTAACCTGAGTTTATGTCATGTTTGGCACGTCAAAGACTGAGTGTGGTTTTAGGATTGTAGAACAAGATAGGCAGAGAGCTGTTCATTCCAGCAAGAACTCACTTAACAGAGCACAGCCACTGTGGCTTGAGTGCTGTCCAGAAAGGACGAACAATAAGCCAGCCCTTTGGGAAAGCTTCTGATAAAGGGCAGATGACAGGGTTGTGGCTAGAAGAGAAAAGGAAATTGAGGATGGTCCTAGGAAGGAGAGGTGACCATGGAGAGGAAAAGATTGAAAATGGAAAACAGAAATGGAT
Source organism: Capromys pilorides (assembly GCA_004027915.1). Classification (NCBI taxonomy): domain Eukaryota; kingdom Metazoa; phylum Chordata; class Mammalia; order Rodentia; family Capromyidae; genus Capromys; species Capromys pilorides. The sequence goes on from PVKN010009194.1 coordinate 4,191, forward strand.
GGAGTTGAAACACAGACCAAAGGTGGGCGAGTGGGAGGGGCAGCATCAGGGTTACAGGTGGGCGGCCTGCATGTCCGCCATCAGACACAGGATGAGGAAAGCGTGGTGTGCATAGCCACTGGAACACTGCACAGCCATGAAGAAAGACACACTCGAGCCACTTGGAGGAAAGTGGATGTAGCTGTAGGATAAAAGAGAACATAATGAAATAAATCAGACACCAAGCCTGGATACCACAGGGTGGCTCTCATCTGAGTAAAGCAAAGTGTACATAAAGAGCAAAACAGGGCCCGGGAGATAGCTCAGTAGAATAAGCGCTTGCCGGGTAAGCTCAAGGGCCTGAGTTCAATGCCCAGTTCTGGGGGAAAGAAAAAAAAGGAAAGAAAGGGTTGGTAGGAGGAAAGAGATGCATCTTTTGCAAATGAGAAAGTTGCAGGAGTCTAAGTGTGAGGGAGGAGGGGAGAGGAAGAGAAAGAGAAGAAAAGGATTAAGACATCATATGCATGTGCCAAGCGCCCTGGATGAGGGTATTATATGTTGTCAGGCCAAAGTAAACATGATACTAATGATAGCAATGAAAGAGAAGAGAGGAGGTCTACAGCTGGAGGAAGGGAGGTGAGTGGGTGTGGGAAAAGGAGTAAACGTGAATTGAGTTAGGTCATGGTGGACAACCCGAGAAGAAAGTGAGCTGCATGCATCTCGAGGGTGTACTAATAGGACAGCACACATGTACTAATAAAATAAAGGAAGGCAACCCCAATTTTAGTCTGATTTGGGTAGCACTTGAGGAGGAGCAGACTCCTGCTTACATTGACACCTCTTTTACATCATTCAATGAATCGTTACACTCCCATTTCTACCATTTTGCTCTTCCCCTTTACTGACATGCCATGAACTTTGAACTTTCTAGTAACTTTTAGAAATTCCTAGTTGACAACAAACCGTGTACATGGCCTGGATGTGACAGGTGTAATCTCACCCTACTCATTACACTTGCTGGTGTCACAGGCTAAACGAACAGGTACTCATCAGAGTTCAGAGTGAGTAGCTATTTTCCTCAAAGCTCCTACTCCGATAGCCACCAAGTGAGATTCCTGTCCTTCGTATCAGTAACATGGATTAGGATAACATTGACAAACAGTAATTATTTTATAATGCATTTGAACATAGAATTTTAAACTTCTTAGGTAACTGGTTAACTTTTAGTCATTAATAAATTAAAGTGTTTCCCCGTGTATAGAAGTATTTTAGTGATAACATAATGTGTCACCGAAGTAAAATATGGAGAATTATGATAGTTTCCTAGACACTGAGCAGTAACTTTTCAGTTATAACACTAACCCAAGAAGCCCAGCAAAAACGTCGCCCCTTGATACACATTTAGCTGTTGAAATCTGCATTTCACACACAAAACATGGATGGCAAAATGATCCCCCTTAGAAAAACAGCTGCCTGCTCACAGCAGAGACTATCTCTGTTGTTCAATGTGGACCTTAGTAGAATTTTGGAAATCAGTGACTTGCATGTAGGAGAATATATATTCTCCAATTATTTTCTGGGACTTCTGAGCAAATTACTCCTGTGTCATTTTTACTGAAAATAATTCATTTTAACATTCTAGCCAACATATTTTTCCTTTTGCCCCCTCCTCAAGCACTTCTTGAGAAAACTTCCCGACTCCCTCCAAAATGAATTAAAGGGATTTTCCTGTTTGCTCTTTGTTCAGATATCAAGTATATCTGGTTTAGTGAGGGAAAAAGCCCTACCAGTGGCTTCAGCCGAAGCCCACTGTTTGAGGTGCAATAATCCTTTGTAGCCATTTTGTTACATATGTTTACTCAAATTTTCTCTTAAACAACATAACTCAGAATTACAATTAGCTGCCCGGAGTCACATTTCAACATCTCCTTGAGCCAAGTTTCAAATACATATCTAAATCAAAGATGTTTCCTTTATGTTTTTACTTTATGGGCTACCTCTCTGGCTTTATTTTACACTATAGCAAACGTTTATCTTTAAGGAAAACCCCTCCCATTAGAACAAAGCTTGATTTAAATATATATATATATATATATATATATATATATATATATATATATATGGTACAGACTCTCTCAGCATAGCTCAGACTCGTAGTGATCCTCCTGTCTCAGCCTTCCCAGCGCTGGGGTTATGGGTGTGCACCTCCATGCCTGGTCTCAGTGGCCTGCTCAGTGTGCCCGGGGCCAGGGGCGGCAGGGCATGCGGTGCCCAAGATTGAACCCCAGCTCCTGCACTTGCTTAGGCTGGCACTTAGTCCACTGAGCTATCCCGCCAGCCCGAAGCTTCAGTAGTTGCCCGATTTGCTTTCACCCAGCCCCTCTGACTGTGCTGTTCTACATTTCTGATAAACCAGGCGTTTTTGAGCTCCACCCGCTGCAAACAAGAACGCGCAAAGAATTTGACAGTTCTTCGGCAGGGCTCCAATTCATGCTCCCAAAATCTGATGATTTAAAAACTTCCAACCCAAACTGCCTCTGTTTTTCCTATCAGTTTGTATATCCTTGTCTTTCCCCACCAACATTTTCCACTCATTAAATCTTTTGTCCTGTTTGACATTAAAAACTTATTTGTCGCACCGCACTGTGGGCTCCTTTTCTGCAGTCTCTTCTTCCTGCCAAAGCATCTTGTCACTCCCTATTTTTACCCAGCTCTCACAATTAATCACGTATTCTCCCTGCCCTGAATCGCCCTCTCTCTTTCACCTCTGTGCTTGGCCGGTTGCCTAGCTGCATCATACGGTGTGCATAGCGTCCCCGTCAGAGCTGGCTGAGAAACTTTCCTACTCCCCTAAAATCCATATGGAATAGAGTCTTCCTCCTTTCCATTTTCTTTGCTTTATTATGACTACTCTGAGGAGAAACTGTCTCATGTTTCTATTCAACAGAAAGAACTGCAAGGCGGTGTTGGGCCGGGGGGTTAGCTCAGTGGCACATCAGCTGCCTGGCACATGTGAGGTTCTGAGTTCAATTCCAAATTCAATCACACACACACACGCACACACACACACACACACACACATACGCACGCATGCATGAAAGAAAAAACATTTGTTGCTAGCAGCGCCTGGCACATACTAGGTACTATATTGTATTATGTTATTTTTAATGTATTTGGTATGGGGTCTCACTGCACAGCTCAGACTTCTGGTGATCGTCCTGTCTCAGTCACCCGGGCGCTGACATGACAGGTGTGTGCCACCGTGCCGGGTCTCAGTGGCCTGCTCAGAGTGCCAGGGGGTGGGGCCGGCACAGTGTGTGGTGTCGGCGTGGTCCCTGTGCTCGCTTAGGCAGGCGCTCAGTCCACTGAGCTCTCTCCAGCCCTTAAGATTCTTTAAAAACCAACCGTTTGTTTTCTTCTTCAGGACCTTTTAACCTTTTAATATGTATTATACTCAATCTAAATATGCATAGAATTGAAAGGGAAATCGTTTTGAGCAGAGACATACTGGCAAGCAGTATTAATTTTTTTTTCTTTGTTGCAGGAGTCATTTCTTAGTATCTTTTTCTTCCTAAACATGAAACATTTTTCAAGTACTGTATGTAAATACTTTTGGAAACAGTATAACATGGAAAGAGTTTTGTTGCTAGTCCTTAAACGTTGCCTAAACTTTCAGAACCACCTGGGTCACACTTTTCTGAAATTCATGCCAGATCTAGAGATTTACTACTTCCAATGAAAAGGCTAGAAAAATCTGTATTTAAATGAGTGTCGCCAGGTGATCGATGCGGGCTTCCTCGGGAGGAGAAGGACTTCTTCCCGCCGTTCTCTGCGCAGCATGTGTTCTGTGCGCAGTGGCCCATCGACTAGGAACAGAGGAGGCCTGCGGCCTCAGGGCTGCCCAGCACCCTGGCTGAACGGCAATCTGCAATACAAGAGTTAGTTTACAGGCTCGTTGAAGCTTAAGAAAACACCTTTGTAAAGCGCAGCTCCTGACAAATGCACGAGGCAGTACGCTGTTCCGCCTAGGCACGCGGAGCAGAGCGTAAAGACAGAGGCGTGACGTGAAAGAGTAAAGGGGACCAATAGGAAGCAGAGGAGAGCACGGGGGTGCAGCCTGCAACCTGGCAGGGGCAAGTGCTGCGTACCTCCATAAAGACGTCAAAACTGAGTCCAGGGTGGAGTACAATTAACATGCATGAGTAACCAAAATTGCATATATATATATATATATATATATATATATATATATATATATATATAAAATGTTTTAAGATAACATGAAAATACATTTATAATTTCACGATCATTTAAGATCCTTACGTTTTTCTGTGCATTTAATGTAATAACTAAAATTCTAAGGCAGATAGAATTTATGTTCTGTGATTATATTTAGTATAGTGAACTATTTGGGTGAGTGAGAGGGAGTGTACCTATGCGCGAAGGTATATTGTATTGTGTACATGTGTACGTGTGTGTATGTATGAGACAAACCGGTACACAAAGAACCTGTTTTGGGTACATTGAAAAGTGCAATATTTAAGATCACATGAAACTAGCATGCACTAACATATTTTTGGAATTTGGGTTACAAAATAGAACTAGCTTGCTTGACTAAATTGCTTACTTGGTAGCTCGTAAATACCAGGTAGATACAGTAATTGAAGAAAGAAGACCAGCTGAACAACATGGAATAAGAACAGGTTTACACCACTAGCCCTCTGGAACAGCCTATAACTACTTCACAAGGAGAGATTATTTGTGGGATAGAGAGAGGATAAAAAAGATTTACTGTAATATGAATTATTGGAGGTACAGTATTTTTAGTGGTGTTTACTGTTCTATTAAGGTTCCATTTATAAATACCTTATTATCATTTGTTAAATTAAATGACACTTTATGGAACTCTTGATGATTTTAATTCAGGCATTAAATATGCACATATATTTTAACAATATTTGCATCTTATACATTTAATATTGACTTGCCGTCGTGTTACTGCTTAACTATTTCTTCGATGTCACTAAATTAAAAAAAAAAAAATTTGGTTTTAAAATAAAGTGGTCCCAAATACTGTGTTGATCTACATTTTTGTTTCAGTTATGAAATGATGATATGTGTTAATATTTAGTTGGTTATATTTTCTTTTTAACTGAAATTTGTGGAGGAAGCTTTGTCAGTCATTTGAAGCGTATTACCATGTCCATTTATTACAAGAGTAGTTGATGAGCTGGGCTGGGTGTGGTGGCACATGCCTGTAATCCCAGCACTGGGAGAGTTCAAGGCCAACCTGGGCTCCAGAGTGACACTTTGTCCCAAACAATGAAACAAGGGCTGGGGTTAGAGCTCAGTGGTGAAGCATCTGCCTGACAAGGGCAAGGTCCTGAGTCTAATTCCTGGGAGAAAGAGAGGGAGAGAGAGAGAGAGAGAGACAGAGAGACAGAGAGAGAGAGAGAGAGAGAATATTTCTTATTGTTTGTTAAAGTTTAGTTGGTACCGATTGCATAACTTTCTGTAAGATGCAGATATTTCATTATTCTGAAACTCTTGATTTAGCTCTTTGAATGAACCACATTTCAATCCATAAATACACTGTAGGTCTTAAAATTAGAAAATTGCGATGTACTCAATTTAGATTTTACTGTTCTTTAATGTTGCTGATCTCAAGCATAAAATACCTTGGGAAGAGGCCGAGCCAGGCTGAACCTCACGATCCTCCCTAACTCTGTTTAGAAGAAGAGATTGTTTAGGTGAAAGTCGCTCCAAGTGGAGACCAGGTGCTGATGGGAACAGTGACCAAGCATTCAACTCCTCCCTCCTGGGGCCTCTTGCAGATTCTGATGCCCTTAGCATTTGAGATTGGGTGTGGTGTCAGACACCTGTAATCCCAGCACTTTGGGAGGCTGAAAAGAGGAGGATCACTGTGAGCCCAATCTATGTAGTGAGGCCCTGTAGACGCTGTAGACCCTGACCTAAATACAGAAAAAAAGAAAAGAAAAATAATGTAAAAGGAAGACATTAGAAATGATTCAAAATTTCACTAAACAAAATGATAGGATTTCAATAGTGGTTGTTATATCGCTTATTCTTATCTGCAAATTAATTGTTCAGGGTACCAGATATAAAACTGTAAGATTGATCAGGAAGATTATAGAAAAATAAAAAGGAGGAAAAAAAATCAAGCATTAGCTGTTCCTTTCAATAGACCAGCAGAAATCAGCAACACAATTATCCAAGCTACCCTATGTGTATAATTCATATTTCGTCTTCCCTTCCCTCTTTCTCTTCTCCTTCCCCTCATCCCAGTTGCTCTTGCCCGTAGAACGCTTTCTTTCTCTCTCCCAGTACCCACTGTGCTTTTCAGACACTTTGATGTACTCCTCCACCTTCTTACTCCATTGTATACAAACAGCACACTTTTCTTCACGGATCCTTCGGTTGGTGAATCCTTCTCCACTGTCGGTGGAGTGTAGATGGGTAACACCACCATAGAAATCAGTGTGGAGACTCCTCAGAAAACCAGGATTAGAGGTCCCATTCAACTTCGCTGTTTCCCTGTGGGGTACCTCTGTAGAAGACCTGAAAACATCATGCCTCAGGGATGTATTTTCACCAGGGTTTAGAGCAGCATAAGTTGTCATAGCTACATCTTGAGAACAACCTGCTTGGTTTTTTGGCACTCATTACATTTGTTAACGTTCCTTCTTTTTTTATTCCTTTGTATGCTGTTGATTATCTCCAAATAGATCTTTTTTTTCAGTAGTTGGCTCAATATATGAATCAAGACTAGGTTGATCAATGCTGTCAGCTGTCAGCCAACGTTCTGTAGGTTTCCTTCAGCAGTGAGCTTCTCTCTTACACGGGGAGGGCCTGGCTGACTAGCTGGATGTCGGTCTCCACGTTAGCACTGAGGGTCCTCTGTTCCAACAGGGCACTAATGCTGGCCCTCCCGCATGTGCAGTGTGAGCACCGAGCTTCTCTCTTTCTTTTGCCCAAGTTGGGCTTTCTTCAGACAAAAGATGTTTTTCGCCCTTGAGCTAATTGTTAACTCCTTGGGCTTTATCCTAGAGCAGAAATCGTGTTTATGAGAAAGCATAGCCTTTTCCAGGGCCCGCTCATTCCCAAAGGCAGATTTCAGCTCATGCCCCTGATGGATGGAGGCCGGCCTACCTACCTCTCCGTGTTCCCTGCGAAGAGCTTGCTGTTGGAGCTGCGTTTTCCATCTCTGTGGTCGCCCCATCGAGGCCCTTTCTTCTTCTCTTTCTTTTCAGGAACTTTCTAATCCTCTGCTAGCACCTTCCTTGTTTCCCAGCATAGTGCAGTTCTGTTATTTTTACAACTGAAAGAGAAGGGCGGTTGATGGGTGCTTTGCTATACTAATCAGGAAACCAAGAGTTGGTTTCAGTAACCTACTGTACGAACATGGGGACTAAGAAGTCACAGTTACTTCTGACATCCAAATCTACATCCATGTTACGAAACTCCAGCCTATGGACTCAGGTGGGTGCCAAGGGTCTGCTACCCAAGGAGCGGCCTGGCATGGCTCACCAACTGGAAGGAGGCTTTCTAGAGCGCAGCCTTGGCTGCTGTCTGTTTCATTCTTAGTCTGGGCAGTTTGCTTTCCCACCAAAGACAATTGGAGTGAATTTTATTTTCCTTTCTTAAAATTAAAAATGTTACCCAGAGGAATCTTGACTTAAAATGGAGCTATCATCGAAATGTCAAGCCATGACCTTGGCCTAATGGTAGAAGAAAGAACGTTGCCGTTTGGATGTGGACTGCAGCGGGAAGTTGGCTCTCCACACTGAGGCCAGGGCCTGAAAGCCCCATGGGGTCACAGGGACATTGGCTTCGCGCTGACTCCCTGCAGGCCATCTGCAGGGTCCAGTCTTAATTTTCCAAGCCTGTTCCTATGAGGAGGCAGATGCCAGTGAGATAGAGCCCACTGTGGCGGATCTTATAGGCAGCTATAGTCAAAAAAGTGCAAGAGTCATGTAGAATCTTCAAGGGCCCGCCTCGCTCTGAACTATCTTAGTAATAAAGTGCACTATATTGTATAATAGAACTCCAATAGTGATGACAGGCTGCTGCCTCATTCTGGAATAGTCTCACTGCTGGTGTTTGTGTTTGACAGAGGAAGAAATTGATGAGTGAATCTCTAGGGAAAAGTAGAGAAGAGGTTACCACGCTGGCCTCTTGGCCATACAAGGCATGCCCAGATGGATGGAGAACTAAGGTATTCATGATTTTATTTTTTATCAGAGTATCCTATGACTATACTATAAGGTTCTGTCTCAGCCAGAATGTAATCCCAGAAATATTAGTAACAAGGGAAACTTCAGATTCAACTCAGTACTTCTGTACTTTTACCAAAACATGTTGATGCTCAAACCCACTCGGTAGTAATCTCCTTTCTAATGTCTCAGTGGGCACTGAAAATTCTTCGTGATTCTTCAGTGTTTTGCTGACTGAACTAGAGCGTGTTACGTTCCATTCCCCTCTGAGTGAAGTCTGGTGATGTGTGCAGTGCAAGCCTTCGCCTCCACCTCCACAGCACCTCACCCAGGTTGTGTGACTTAAATTTACAAATTTGCATTGCATATGCAAAAAATCTACATGTTTTACTATTATTTTACTATTATTCGATATTGATGTTTCCAATTAGCCCTTAAATATTTGACACTGAAATATTATCTGAGATTTTATTTATGTCTACATTGAGATATTATTTATAGATAATATTATTAATAATATTATCTATATCATTTATATTTATATTGAGATATTTATATTTGGTTATTTAAAAACCAGTTTAAGCCAGTAGAGTGCTGTAGTTGGTAGCAACAACTGCAAATACTTTGAGAAAAAAATGCGATAGTATTTTTTATATTGAATCATCTTATAATGAACTGTGTTCAGTTGTATTTTGAGTGGAATCTGCACAGAAATTTTCTCTTTGAGAGCTTGCACTCTGGCGAGGCAAGACCTTAGGGTTCTTTTCTGCTCCTGCATCTGCCACACACGGTGCTTTGCGACTTCAGGGACGACGCTGTCTCTGTGCATCGGGCTCGGTCTAGGAAGGGCGGTCCACGCCCATGAGCCCACAGGGGTCCTGCTGAGACGCACTTTTTGTCCACAGATATGAGCTAGTTTAGTGGCAATGTTTTGTCTTCTTGTTCCCTGAGGCCCCTTCCACAGACTCCGCCATGCCCACGGGTGAATTCCACATAGAGGAGTCACTCACTAAGTCTGACTACTGAGCTCTTAACGTGCCAGTGTGTAGCGAAGGCGCTTAGTGTACTTTTATTTAATCTTGCGTTGTTCGATTCCGCATCTTAAAAGCCGTATGCATCTTCTAGCAAATGGATCAGACAATTGAGAAGACAGGAATAACTGAGATGCTATCGTACATCTTAAAAACAGCTGTAACCATAATACGCTGAGTGTGAAAATTGTGTCAGATAAGCTAGTGATTAAATTTTCCATTTAAAAATACCTGTCAAATTTATGGCCTGATCGTGTGAGCTAACCCTGCTCTTGTGGCAACATTCCTGATGACTTTATTTAAAGGTGCTGTCTTTATGCAATGCTAAAAATAACCTTTATATTTCTCAAATTTATATTTTACTTTATTAGTTACAGTTTATGCTGAGTTACGGGCATATTCTGTTGTGTTCCTTAATATGATATAAAATAAAGTATGTGTCATAAAAATGAATCTCTACAAATATAAGCTTTGTTTAAAAGTCTTTTTTTTTTTTAAACAAATGCCAGTGACTGTTCTTCGTCTTACCATCTTTTTGCCTCTTGCGATGCCAGTACGGCCCCTCGCTATGGAGCCTAGCGGGGCCTATTTAATTTCTTTCTGAAGTATCTTAGCCTTTCTTCTCCCAATTACTTTGAATTCCTGGTCATGGTCTTGAACTACTTTTAACCTGTCCCTTTTTACCATCAAGAATTCTGCATTTAAAGATCCATTGTTTTAGAACAATAGATATTAAAATAATAAAATTACAAATAATTCAGCTAAGGAGATGAAATAAATGCAGTATTTATCTCAGTTATGAATGACATTTTTCAACATCAGCTTGATATTTCTGTGAATGTTGCTTCTCTTAAAGTGTTTTTTTTTTTTTTTTTTCCAAATGCTGAGTTAGCACTCTTCCATCTTTCACTGCAGCAAGTTGAGACATCAAGCTCGGCTTACGCATGCAATGATAAAACATCTGGTGGCTGTGTGAACTCTCCTTTGATTTATTGTTTTTAGTTTTGTTCATTTGATTACAAACACCAGCCTTCTTTCAGTTCCTATGACACTGTGTCAATATGTTCAGGGAGGTCGCGGAATTGATTCCACAAATAACAGAGCTGAGTCAGGGCCGCTTTGGCTTTATTTCCAGTTACAACTGAGTGTTTTAAACTATACAACGCAAAACACTGTACACTAAGGGACGTCCGATATTTTTCAGAAATAGTTTATGTATCTTCTTTGGACTTCAGTTCTGCAAAAATGCGAAGAACAGATAAAAGATAAAAATCCTGTCTTATAACATAGGCTTATCAGACTGCAGAAAAAAATTCCACATTGTGAATGTGTATTTCATATCTTTAATTTTTTTTTTCTGTTGAAGTCACAAAATCTTGCTGGATCAAAATGTAGGCATATGTTTGATACAAAATCCCAGTGATAAACCTGGTACCAAATTACAGGAAGAAAAAAAGAGAAAAAGGGGTCGATCTCACCTTTGCTGCTTACGAGCCTACTTCTGCACTTCGTCAACACTGAAAATGATCTTTTTGTTCATCAACCCTAAATCATCAGGGGGATAAGAATTGTCATTGTTTCAGTTTGCATTTTTCTTGATTATTGAAGAATTTAGCTTTGCATTTTGTAAACTGTATATCTCTTGATGAACTGTAACAATGGGCATTTTAAATCTTCTCCATCAAGTTTTCCCATTCCCATCTTGGGGAATGTTAACACTACGCAGCATCCTGCTTAGCAACCAGAGTTTTTTCTAAGAATTTAGGTATTAATCAAATGCACTAGATTTCCTGAAGCAGCGGCCACGTTGACAATAGAACCTGCTAACAACAGGCCCACGGAATGTGTTCAGCAGCTGATTGAGCCGTTGTACCCTGGTGAGCAGGCCTTTGCGTATGAAGATCTTAATTTCACTGAAGGAAATTTCCAGGTCTGTTTTGGAAAGCAGCTCTGGTCGGTGAAGTGATAAGAAACTCCTCCGTAAAATATTTTTGCCAGTGGTAGTGGTACCTAATCCCAGCACCTGGGGAGGCTGAGACAGGAGAAATTCAGGTTGGAGCCTACCCTGGCGACTTTGCAAGACCTTTGTGTGAAATAAACATTTAAAAAGACCAGGGCTGTTGCTCAATGCGAAGGTGCTGCTTTCAGTCTCCAGGACTACAGTCAAGCAATAGCCAATCAATCGATAAATAAGGAAAGGTGAAAAATAGGCAAAATTTGAAAAAACAAACTGACTTTCTGTTGGGTGCCCCCATGTGCCCCTTTCTCGTCTGAGTGCTGATATGCTTTCTCTGATAGTACTGAGGTGTGACCAGAACACTGGAGTCATTTACATATCTGAACGAGCTGTTGCCCTGCACACGCATGGTCCTTCACCCTCTCTGGTCGCGTGTTTGTCTCGTTGTTTCTGCGCTTTACGCAGCGCTTCTAGAATTCCTTCCTCACGAATGCCTCTACCTGCACAACCCCTGCAGCCCTGATGCCTGGACTGACGGAACGCCTTGACCCCTCAGGGCCCTTTCTACCTGGGGCCCAGCCAGCAACCCGGAGCCTGAGTGGATGCGCACACAGCCCGGCCCCTGGAGGAGCCCCGCTTCCGGTGGGTGTGTGCTGCAGCATCCGGTGTAGGGAATAAAGATACGAGGAGGGCTGTCAGGGCTGCTCCAGAAAGCGGCAAGAACAGCAGAAGTGTCCGCCGTGGGTACGTTGAGGGGGTATCAACCCATCGCAATGTGTGTTTTATTGCAATGCATTGTAAGGTGCATTTTGACCGTGCCTCACATGTACACGACTGTCCCACAATTCCTCTATATAATAAATAAGAGTGTGAACACTTTTTGAGAAATTCCCATTTATCTGTGAAATTTGCAAACTGTTCTATAGGGTTAACGGAAGATCGAGTTTAGGCAAATCGTGGCCATTGAGCTACCCCCTTGCCCTCGCCCCACCCCCATTTTAATTGGGGTGCCAATTGTCATCTGTGCCATTATAAATTTCCAGAGCTGCCAGATCTGTGCCAAGCTTATCAGTGAATGCAAATCAAATGCATTGCATTGTTCACCGAGGAAGGTACCACGCCGGGCGTTCTTCCTTTGGAGCTCTTAGATTGTGCTACAGTTAATATGGGCATGGAGAAATGAAAAACATGAGTTAAAAGGAAATCAACCCAGGGCTGCTGTGCATCTACCCTGGGGCGTGCTGAGAGGGCAGTTGAGACTGGGCGTGGTGGCACATACCCGTAATCCCAGCTCTTGGGAGGCTGGAAATGGGTGGATCACTGCGAGTCCGATCTACTAGTGAGATGCTAAACACCCTGAAGACCCTTCCCTAAAATACAGAAAGGAAAGGAAGGAAAGAAAAGAAAAATCAAATATAGAATAGAGCCAATGAGAGCCAGTTCTACTCACAGGACTATTCAAAAGTCGAAGAGTCGCAGGGGAGTGTGGCACACCTGTCATCCCAGCACCCAGGAGGCTGAGGCAGTGTACTTGCATGAGCTCCAGGCCAGCCTGTGTGGGCTCTGCAGTGGATTCTAGACTAGTCTGTGCTACAAAGTGAGGCCCCATCTCAAGGAAAAAAAAAAAAAAAAATCAAAAATCAAACTTTTTTCTAATTTTTTTGTTTGTTTGTTTGTTTTTTTTTTTTTTTTTTGAGAATTCTTAAAGGCAGGCACTGATGCTAAGTCTATATTCCCAAGAACATGTTTATGCTGATATCTATTACATTGTTCAGTCCTCCTATAAGGGCCAGGCTTGTATTAAAGCTGCGAAGAAGGGCCATGGACACAGCTCAGTGGCTCAAGTGCCTGCCTAGCAAGCACAGTGTACTGACTTCAATTCCTCAGACCCCCCAAAAAAATTAAGATTTTACTCAATTTTTAAATATCAGTAGGTAGAATAATTGTGTCAGCTATGTGGATTACCTCTGTATTTGTTAGATAAATATGTTTTCTCACGGATGTTAACTGCCTGCAGAAAAAGAAGTCAAAAATCAAGAATGAATTGTAAGACATTTCATTAAGAGAGAATAGCTTCACGCCCAGCACTTGCAGCGGAAGACAGCTCCATGGCGCAGGGAGCGAGTGCGTGTTATTTATAACATAATGAACTTATATCACGAGGAAACTGCCTTACTAATGAAGAAGCGCCTTTATTATTCATAAAATTAATTACATACTACCTGACCTAATTGGTCATCCCTGCCTAGTGACGGAGATAAAGGTGAAATTTCTTTGCTATTTTAATTTCTCTATCCTAATTATTATACACTCTTGCTACAGGCTGTACTGTATTAACTGCCTATGTTGTAATTAACCATTACATGTCTATATTAATTTTTCTATTTTCTCAAGTACACAAACCATTTTTATTGTATTATGAGAAACATAGTAGTATGGAATACTTACCTAGCCACAGAGTTAAAGTTTCGGTGAAACAGTTCTGGTATCATAACATTCTACCAGCAAGTAGAACGCTATATGGAGTCTTACAAATATGTGTCATAATCTTTTTTAATTTTTAAGGAGAATTAAAAATAGGAAAAAACATTAGAAATGATACACAATATTACTTAACCAAATGACAACAATTCAACTATGGTTGTTATATTGCATATTGTGTCTGAAAGTTAGTTGTACAGATTTCCAGATGTGAGTCATAGTCTTTTATAAAATTCCTTTTCTTTCTTTACTCATTTGGTAGACGATCTCACTACGCTGCTCAGACCCACAGTGATCCTCCTGTCTCAGCCTGCCTGGTGCTGGGATTATGGGTGTGCACCACTACTCCTGGGTTCAGGACCAGCACAACAGGCAGCACAAGGGATTGAACCCAGGTCCTTGCACTTCTGGAGCAGGTGCTTCAACTGCCAAGCTATTTCCCCGGGCCAAGTCGTAGTCTTTTTTACACATCTTTTTTTTTTTTTTTCTGAAAAGCATCTAGGATCGTGGCAGTACCAGAGGCTGACTGATACTGCCTTCAGGGCAGTAAACAGTAGAGTTCTTTGTGTCGCAGTGGCATTGATGTTAACTCTTCTGTAGAGATTCCCTTCCCTTATCCATCACTGCTTGAATTTCAAGTAGGAGGTGATTGCCTGTTTAGTATCTCAGAAAAGAGACAGCCCTTAATGCGAGTCTGTGAGTGATTAAGATTTGGAAGAAACCAACAAGATACAAAGTTCATCAACGTCGGTGACAGGAATTGAGGGCCAAGGGGACAAGCTGATGGGGGACACCGAGGAGGAGGCCAGAACACCTGGGCTGCTAGCCCAGGGTGAAGGTCGGTGTGGAGAAAATTCCCCAAAGGTGACAGGAAGTCAGTTTGATAACAGTTAGCTGTAAAGACGGGAATGTTACTGAGGCAGGACGTTTAGTACCAATAAGAGTGATGTCATCAAACCAAGGCCGCCTCACAGCAGAGAATCGTGTGAGCTTTACCCCCTGTATATTTCATTTTTCTCTTTCTTTCTTTCTTTCTTTAAAGCAAATGGAAAAAAAATACATAAATAAATAAAGCAAATGGAAAATATCCAGAAAGTCAGACACCCCCAAGGGAGAAATTCCTGAAGTGCATCCCTCTTGGGCTGATTATAAGACTAATCAGTCGTTTATCAAGCCATCCATTATGTATCTGACCATATGAATAAACATAATGCATGCAAATATAATTTATGTTAAACACATTCTCCAGTTATTATGCGCAATACTTTCTTCATCAAAAAGCAGTGGCCAACAGGGCGCGTGTGTCGGCAGCAGCGCATCTGCAGCCTAGCGTCCTCCTCGTGCCTCTGATGACGGACAGGAGCTCCTCCGCCTCAGCTCCGTCCCAGGCGAGCCGGGAGGGACAGGGAGGCAGAGGCTGTGCATCCGATGCTATTCTGAGTTGCATCTTTAAGGATTTAACAGTGATGAAAATTGTATTCAATTTTTTTCTTTTTTAAAGAGAATACACAATAGTAAAAAGAAAATTAGGAATGGCACATAGTTCCTGAGAGATACAGTAGATATTGTGAAAGGGAAAGAAACTGTTGAAAGGAACAACTGGAATGATGGAAAGAAGAAAGAAGAAAGAGAAAGAAAGAAAGAAAGAAAGAAAGAAAGAAAGAAAGAAAGAAAGAAAGAAAGAAAGAAAAAGAAATGTATATTACATACACAGGATGGCTTGGGTAATTGTGCTGCTGATTTCTACAGGTCTATTGAAAAGAACAGTTAATCGTTAAATTTTTTTCTTTCTTTTAAAAATGTATCCTTTTAAGAAAAGCTCAATATCCTAGACACACAAGTCTTTCCTGGACTCAATAATAAATAAATATTGATAATATGGTCCCAACCCTGTCTTCAGGACGACCTATTTTCTCCACCACACAGCAATGTAACCGCACACACTGAAGTATCAGGCTATTTTCTTTGTTAATCAGAACTCATTCCAAATCAACACACTCGCCCAGAAGAAGGCCAGCCCATTTTTTGTTGTTTTCTGTATGAAGAGACCTCGAGGGTGTCTCTCATTGCCCATGCTTTAAGGCATCTCCCATAGTCGAAGCCATTGCAGTGAGCTTAAGCAGTCTAACTGCTGGAGGCCTTTCCCAAAAGTCAGGTTATCACTATGCACAAATCTAAAAGGCTGCTCTTGACCAACTCTGGAAATAAAACAAAACACACCTTCATGCATCCGTATGTTGGTCTGATTAGAGCATTCCCCAGGCCTGAGGTCCTGACTTCTCCGTGCTTGTGTGGTTCTTTGAAGGCAAACTCATTCCAGCGTCCCCAGTAAAATTTTGCTGCAACTCGCTGCAATCTTTCTTTACAAACATAGTGTTGTTCACTATGGGAGCGGTAGACTCTGTATTTCCACCACCAAATCCGTGGCAGCGTACACTCATGCTTCTGTTGCTGTCCCAGTGTGTTATGGTGTGTCAGTACAGCAGCCTGATGATCCGTTGCAAGAGGGAGGGATGCCAGGGGACACTGGCAGAGAGAGTGACTTTCCCGCATCACTGAGCAGGGCACAGTCAGGCTGGGTGACTGAGCACTGCTGAGCAAGCAGCACCCTACGCGAGACCACCCGGCCACCGGTGATTTGGGGCCAGCTTGCCATCGTTCCCCAAGTCCCACTCCTGAAAAGTCAAATCTGCATCCAAAGATTGCAAAAGCACTACACCAGTGGTTGGAAGTCCCTGGGGCCATGTGGTGTGTCGTAGCTAAATCTTGGAAACAACCCAAATGTCCATCCACTGAGGAATGATAAAAAAGATGTGACATTGTCACACAGCGTGGTATTGCTCAGCTATACAAGATAAACTTGAGGCTTTTGTACATAAATAGAGGCAACTAGGCAGTATATTTTTATGTGAAATAAATCAGAACCGCATGTGCCAACATTGTATTAGTTCACTAGTATGAGAACTAGAAAGAGCAATGAAAAGCTGAAAAGTATAATAGATACTGTGCGAGGGGAAGAAATTGTTCAATGGGAAGGAAAACCTGGGATGAGTAATAGGACACATGGAAGAAGGAAGTGTTTTGACCAAGATAGACAGCTGCTAACCAAATTGAATGCAATTGGTAGAGTTTCAGCACCAAGCACGGAGCAGTCACCTGTCCCAAGGAGCGTGAAGGAGCTCTGTTTTCCTTTACAGTGCACCTGTGGTTCCCCACTAAACTATTACGCCCGTAAAAATGGTGGAAGTTTCTACAGCAGATTCAATGCCAAAATACTGTCCCTCTAGACCTTGACGTTGTCAGGGCCTGACAATACTCTTATAATCTTATATTCTTGGGGTTTAGACTCCTTAAGGGTGGTGTTTTTGTTTATTTAATCAAATCACATATAAACTCATGCCCAAATAAAGTGTACTCTTCTCATTTGTGGGATTCTGTCTCCTCTAATTGTCTCAGATCCTGTTATAGTTGAATATTACTGTGATGAGCGTGTTAAGAATAAAGGATAGCTATGTGTATCCAATAACAATACTTTGATGTATTTTCAAATCCTTTCATGTTTTTGCCTTTGGTCCACTGTATACCATAGTAGGATAGGGATACAGTAGGGTCCTCTCTCATTCCTTATCGAGGGGGCCTTTCTCCACTCCTTCATTAGATATGTTTACGATGGGTTTTTGTAGATACTTTTATCAAATTAAGGAAGTCTCCCACCATTTCTAGTGTGCCAAAACTTTTCGTCCTGAAAAACTAGTGAAATTTTCAAAAAATCTTTACTGTGTAAATTAAAGTTAACCTTATTTTCATTCTGATTCATTGATTAGCACAGTGAAATAAATATATTATTGACTTTGAATATTGAAGCAATGTAGGAAAAAAGAGCTTGGGTATAGCTCATACTGTTTGTTAAATCTTGAAAAATATCACCAATAGTCAATTCAGCCTGCAGAGATTTCTCTTGTGGAGGCTTCTATATCTTATTTCTAGTAAATAATTTGGATTTCCTATTAGTTTTGGTAAAATTTTCTAGGAATTTGATCCCCTTGGAATATTAAATTCACAGATAAAAATTGTGTCATAGGCTTGTATTTAAATGCCTATATAATCTGTGGTGATATTATTTTCCAATACTATGCTGGTTATTTATTTTCAGAAGATCAATGTTGATAAATTTTATCAGATGTTTCAAAAAGTATCATCCATTTTCTTGATTTTTTATGTTTATAAAAATAGCTGTAGAGCTGGTGAGATAGCTCAGCTATCATGGTATTTATCAGCTAAATTCCAGTTTATATTAGGCCTCACTCTTTGCCTTATACAGACCCATGAGTTCTAACATATGTGTAATGTCATGTATCCACAATTACACATATATGTACATATGTATACATATATGTATATGTACATATATGCATGTGTAGTGTCATGCACCCACAATTACATATATATGTAATATATATAATATATGTAATATGTATATAAATATGTAATATATACATATACGTACACTTTGCACCAGCAATATATTTTATATACAATTTACTCTAAAAACTCCTCAAACTCCATCTGTTTATTCTGATAAGCTTTGGCCCAACCCCCAGAAAGCACTGACTTTTTTTCTTTTTCTTTTGTACTTGGGATCAAACTCAGAACCTTGGACTTACCAGGCCGGGGTTTATGCTACTGAGGTACCCTCCCAACCCATTTCTTTTCTCCACTTAAACCTTTTTTTTACCTTTTTCAAGGAGAGTAAAAATAGCAAAGAAAGAAAAAATAAAGAAAGGAAACAAAGAAAAGAGAAACAGAATTACACTAAACAGAATGATAGGAGGGTGGCAAGATAGCTCAGTGGTCTGCAATGCCTGCTTAGCTAAGCTTAGTCAAAGCGCAGGGACCACGGTTCGATCCCCAACACTACATGCCACAACAGCGGTGCCCCCAGAGTGGGCCGAGCTGGCCACAAAAAACTAATTAATTAATTAAAGGAAACAAAATGATGGGAATTCAAAATTGGCTGTCACATTGTGTATTGTTATCTTTAAATTAGTTGTTCAGAATACCAAGTATAAGCATGGAAATTGATCCAAAAATTAAAAGAAGAGAAAATTTTAAGCATCAACTTAAGAGACCAGCAGAGATCAGCAGTACAGTTATCCAAGCTAATATATATGGCATATAATATACACATAACTGAAATCACTATACCACAGCAGTATGTGTACCCATGTTTATAGCACTGCAATTTGTCATCGCTAACTTTTGGAAAAAATGCCCACCAACTTCGGAGTAGATAAAAAGATGTGGCATTCTTACCCAATGGAGTATTTCTCAGCTATAAAAACAGATAAACTCACACCTTTTATAAGTCAATGGACTCAACTAGAGACCACACTCGTAAGTGAAATAAGTCAGACCCACATGTGTAAACATCGTATTGTCTCACTCATGTAGCCTGGACGTGTAATAAAACCTGAAAGGTCCAGTCGCATTAAGGTTTTCAGTGCAGCAATAGTCGCAGCTTTTCCATCTGGGTACAAATCTTTATCAGATTCCTGTTTCTGAAATACTGCCTCCCATCTTGTGACTCGAGTTCCCATTGTGTTAATGGTCTGTTTTCGAAGAAGTTTATCATCTAACGAAGTCCAAATATGTAATCAATTGTTCTTTCATGGCTCATGATAAATATCTAAAAACTTATTACCAAACTTTAAATCATCCATATTTTCTTCTAAGCTATTTTGTAGTTTTATTGCTGTATTTTGCATTATGTCTACAATCCAGATTCTGTGTTTTCAGAATTTCAATAATCTATTGTCTTAACCTTACTTTTTCTTTTCTTGTATTTTCTTTGGTTTTAACTTAGGTCCTTTTTATAGGCATTAAAGTGCATGCCAGGCCACTGGTATTTTCTATTAGTATGTATTTGTAGTGCATAACGTTTGTGTTCCTTATGCAGAGTTTGTACATGTATGCAAATTATCTTTATTTCTTTTTTTTCCTCTTTATTTCTTTTTCTACCTCTTTATTTCTTTTTCTACCTGTCAAAGAAACATTCTTTGTTTCTTTTATATGCAGTACAAATTATAGATTTCCTTATATGCACAGAGCATCAAATATCAGAACATGATATTTTATAGTTTCACAATCATTCAGTTGAAAATACTTCCTAAGTTTCACTGGAAATTCTAACTTACACAGTATTTAGAAATTTGTTGTTTAATT